>CABHPP010122273.1:0-48566 GCA_902168425.1 Peromyscus attwateri | reverse complement strand
CCCCCCCCCAAAAAAAAATAGGTGAAAAGACCCACTGATTTCAAAGTCAAAATTCAAAATTTCAATAAAATCCAGATTTTTGAGGAAAATGTGTATTTTCCATTTTTATACTCCCAGCGTTCAACAGCTAATGAGGTTTCCAGTGGCAGTCTTAATGAAGTGTGTCTTGATGTTGAATGGTGAAGTAGAACAGCACAGATGACGTGAGCCAATGAACTAGTACTCCCAAATGACCGACACCCTGCATGTCTCCAAAATAACAAGTGAGTTCAGAGCCATTCCAAGTGCAAGGCAACAAAAGAGTTTTCATCTAAGAAGGACATGGAGTTTGCTGACGCAGCTTCAGGTGGCACTGTCCTACTAAAGATTTAGAAGACAAAAAGTGTTTGTCATATTTTACTGTGGCAGCCAAGAACATCTACAGTTACTGTGAAAGGCACGGAAGCACATGCCTCTCTCAGTGTGCACTGGGTAAGGATGATTTTTCTTATTCAAAGGAGAAAGACATACTGCAAGAGTTTAGATGCAGAAGCACATAGTGCAGAAGCACTCCATCTCGCCACTTAAACTCCTTACTAAAGGAATTTACAACAGCATAAACCAAGGCTGTGCCTCTTGCTGGAACTTCTTTTCCAGTGGAGTTTTTTTTTCTTCCTCAAAACAATAAATGTATTATTGTTATCACTCTTTTTCAGTGAGTTTTAATAAATGGTTAAATCCTTCTCTAAGTTTTTTTTCTCAAACAAGCCATTTTCGGGGTCTGCAGTTTGATTTGAGTCTACAGGGCACCAAGATAAATGTTTGAAGCTGCCAATACAACAGGGAGAGAGCAGCCTTTCTCTGAGGTGGCAGAAAAACCACCTTGCAAAAGCTAGTTTTTCTTCCTCTATTTTCTTCCTTCCTTCCTTCCTTCCTTCCTTCCTTCCTTCCTTCCTTCCTTCCTTCCTTCCTTCCTTCCTTCCTTCCCTTCTTCTTCTTCTTCTTCTTCTTC
Source organism: Peromyscus attwateri (assembly GCA_902168425.1). Classification (NCBI taxonomy): domain Eukaryota; kingdom Metazoa; phylum Chordata; class Mammalia; order Rodentia; family Cricetidae; genus Peromyscus; species Peromyscus attwateri. Next base: position 47,575 of record CABHPP010122273.1, on the reverse strand, counting down.
TTCTTCTTCTTCTTCTTCTTCTTCTTCTTCTTCTTCTTCTTCTTCTTCTTCTTCTCCTCTCTCTCTCTCTCTCTCTCTCTCTCTCTCTCTCTCTCTCTCTGTCTGTCTCTCTCTCTCTCTCCCCCTTTCTTTCTTTTACTAGAAGCTCCGAAATTTTCATTTGCTGGCCTGGAAGGCAAATCACAAGTATTTAGTCCACAGCCTAGTAATTAATTTAAGCGAGAAGAGAATTGAAATAGGAACTGGTAACTGGTAAGGTATGCCAACGCTCGATGACAATAAGAGACCTTCGATGGCTTTACTCAGTCCTATGTAAACGTGAATCTAAGAGTCAACACATTTCATTTCGTCTCCCTCTTTCTAATAATGCTAAATAAAATCAATTTATCTCATTTGGATTCTGTTGGAAAGTTTCATAATAGGCCCTGTAAATAAATTATCCAATTAATTTTCTAGTAAACAGCTCTGTGCTGTTTAGCATGTGTTTGAATTATAATGCTGTAGAATTCATAAACACTGTATTTGGTCTAGGGCCTATGGTGCTCATAGGCAATTTCATGAAGGAAGATAGTGGTCTCTTTGTTTCTAGCTGAGGAAATGTATTTCAAGAGAAGAAAGTAATTTGTCCATTTGGAAAGTGCTGGAACACGGAATCAATTTCAGGTCTGTTGATTTTCTATTCCTGACTGCTTTGTTGACTTTGGGTTGAAGAAAATAAGCCTCTGTTTATCAGCAATGTAGACAGTGGCAGCTAGGGCTGGCTGGGTTCTGAGATTCCTTTTAGAGTTGAACATAGTTCCAGATCTAAGTCACTTTCTTTGTCCTATAAGTGGTATGGGAAACAAGGTATGGCAAGCCATAGTAGAGTAGTTATGTTATTAACTTTCCTTCTTAGCACACCAGTGTAGCCTGTGCACTGACTGGGCAGCTTTGGTCACCCCAAACTCCTAGGTCAAATATGCTGTCAATAAGACAGAAATAGATGAATGGCATCCTGAGATGCTTCGGAGGAACCACAGGGTGGGGCACGGCAGAAATGCAAGTTTTCCAGGCTACAAGCCAAAGGGCATTCTATATATACTGTTGACTTCCACCCTGTACACTCTTAGAGGTGACCAGGTAGGTCAAAGCACCACTCTTCTGCTTGCTGACTGGCATGGGGCAGCTTTGAGTGAGCCTGTGGACAGTCCCACATTTAATGGCTACAGTCCTCACTTGAGCCACTTTAAAAAACCCAGGGAACCAAATAAGGCCACCCAATCTTCTCTCTGAATTCTCCTAGTGTCAGCTCTTCTGGTTCCTCTGCCCAGTTCCTTTACAGTGACGCCAGGATGACTCAGCTGGACTTCATTAGTGTTTCTCCTCACACTTCCTGCCTCACCACAGACCCAACCCACTTAGTTGGACTAAAGCTGCTGGACCAGGCTTTGGGTCCCCAGTTGTGGAGGGAAGAGGAATCAGCTTTAGGTTTAAAAAAACAAAAACAAAAAACCTGCATTGTGAAAGTATAGGTCCAGGCTTCCTGGGGCCTATCCAGAACCCTTCAACAATGGGGTGTTTAGCAACTATTCCTGGAATATCTGGTGGGGTGGAGGGAGAAGATGGGCAGGCTGCAGCCATCAAGGTAGGTCCAGTTTTAGGGGAAGCAGCGGTTGAGCAGAAGTAGTGATGGTAACGACTGCTCTCTTTGCACACTGGTCCCAACATGGACAGAGTGGTATCTCAGCAGACAGTGTCTTGGCTTCATTTCCTGTTGTTGTGATAAAATACCCCAACAAGGGCTGGAAAGATGACCCAGTGGTTAAGAGCACTGGTTGCTCTTCCAGAGGATCCAGGTTTAATTCCTAAAACCCACAAGGCTGCTTGCAACCTTCTATAACTCCAGGCTCAGAGGATTCAGTGCTTGCTTTTGAACTCTGAGGGCACCATGCAAAACTATATACATAAAGTGAAATGAAATGATACAATAAAAGAAATTCCCTGACAAAAGCAACTTCATGGAGAAGGGTTTATTTGCCTCACTGTTCTGGGTTACAGACCATCACTGTGGAAGTCAAGGCACAGGAACTTGAAGTGGCATGGTCAGAGCAGGGAGTGATAAACTAATGCTGCTAGCTCTCAGCTGGCTTGATGTGGGACCTCCCGCCTAAGGGATGGTGACACTCACAGTGACTGGGTCTTCTCACCTCAAATGACGTAATCAAGATAATTCCCCCCCCCCCCCCCCGAACAAACCTGATCTAGAATTCATCACTGACTCTCGATTCCTGGGTAATTGAGATTGTGTCAAGTGGACAGTTAAAACCACATCACAGATAGTGGAGACAGTAGGCAGTACTCAGTGGAACACTCTCAAGAGTGCTCTCCATACATTTATATACATCTTTATGCAAAGATGATGAAATATGAATGACTGTTAAACATTTTGATTCTAGTAAATGTCCTCTGGGAAGGATGGTTTGCTATGTGCTATCCTGAAGACTGTATGGTTTATCATATTTAATTTTTTAATACTATTAGCTTATTTATATTTTTCCTGGATTTCAAATGAGGAAATAAAGAGTTCTATAAACTTAGCAGATTTTCTAGGTTCCTATCAAAGATCATTTGGCTTATTCATGGCAGAGGAGGGAACACCAAGTTCCAAGGCTTCCTGACTTTGAAAACGGAATGGGTTATATTTCAACTCACTGCCACCTCCAACATGATTTCATCAAGCAAAAGTAAGAAATGAATAATGAAGAACTGATTCTGTTGAAATTTACAAAAAAGAAAAGAAAAATGTAAAAGGCAATGATCTTTTAGTACTTTGAAGAATAAATTCCTGACTTGGGAACACTGGAGCAGGTAAGAGGTCTACATCTAGGATCAGGCTGCTTGACTCAAAGCCAGCTCTGCCAGGTACTGGCTGCATGGTTTTGAATGAATGATTTACCCTTCAGGTCCAAGTTTCTTCATTTGGGAACAATAACACACTCTGTCTTCTTGAGTTGCTGAGCAAGCAAATCCATGTAAAATATTCAGAATAGGTCTTCTTCGTGTATGTGCACACGCATATGTGCATGCTTGTGAGTGTTTGTGGGTTTGTGTGCAGGTGCATGCGCCATGTGTAGAGTATAGAGATCAACTTTGAAGGGTTCTAGTAGACCGGAGCACGGCAAACATTGTAGAAAGCTTTTGCCCTTTTACCCCATTTCTTCTCCCTTGCTAAAAGTTGTTATACACCTAAAGCTAGGTCTATTTTCTTATTTGGCCACTGACTTATTCCCGAGATAAAACACCAAGGTCTGACATCAAAATTCATTACTTGGTTAATATGTTCAATCAATCAGGATTTACCAACTCACCCTTACAGACTGCCCCCCCTTTCTCCTTAAAAACCCACTCCTGCAGAAACACCCTCTCTTGCTGCTGCTGCCTTTGCAGCCACCCCCCCCCTCCACACACACACCTTGTCCCTCTGGGGTAATAAATCTCCTTTGTGCTAAACATTTGGTGTCTGGGTGTGTCCTGTCCCAACTCCAAGGGGACCACCCTCACGTACAAACCTTGGGTGTCATTTTGCAGGCACTATCCACTTTTCTCAAGACAAAGTTTCACATTGGCCTGGAACTCGCCAGGTAGGTTGGACTGCTTACCAGCAAACCCTCAGGATTCTGTCGGCCTCCAAGAGCCTCCTGAGGATTGAACTCAGGTCCTCGTGTGCTCAAGGCAAACACTTTACTAACTGAGCCATCTTACCAGCCTAGAATGGTTCTTGTCTTGATGGGTTTGATTATCCTCTGTACTACCTGCCATTTCCCTTCCTTTCCTCTCTGTCCTGTCTTCCATCCTTTCACCCTTGTCTTCCAAATTTCCTTTTATCCTTCTTTTCCCTTTTCTTCTTCTTAACAGGTTGAACTCACAGAGTATAACCACCAAATGATCTTTCTGGCAACATGGCAAGACTCATGAAAGATGGTTTAGAAACTCAATCTTGAAGTTAAAAGACTATTTTTTTTAGAACTGGGACTTAAAAATAGAACCTGGCGAGAAGCAGCCTTGCTGTGTCAACTCAGAAAGCTGTCCCGAGGGAACCCAGCAGCATTTTATTTTAAGACGACCCTGGATGGCTCAGCTGCCGTCCATGGACACATCAGAATTTCCCTTGATGCTCTGCTTTCTTGTGAGTCTGAACCAAACAACAGGAAGCATTTCTAGCTCCACCAAACCCCCACCTTCAGCCTCACAAAAGGGCCACCTGAACCAGACTCAGATGCTATGGTCAAGTAACTGCGGGGAGCTCCCTGGCCACCTGGTTTAAAGTTCACCTCTTTGTTAAGTCTTCTAACGCTAACTGGATTTTTAAAGCAGCGTGTTTCAGGGATGGCTCAAAATATCAAGGACACAGATAAAGCTACAGACGGCAGCTTTGGAGCGTAGCAAGAAGAGAACTTTGGTCTGCGTCACCGTCTGGGCGCTAGCCTTGTTTTTTATCTTTGTTTGGTCCAGATCTTCTCATCTAGACTCTTTTAAGTGCAGTGTTCCTATTTTCAAGAGTTTGGACTAGCCGAGTTTTAACACGTCAAGTGCTGTGATTTCTTTTCTTTCTTTTTTTTTTTTTCTTAACTCTCAGAAAGTCAATTAACTAATAATTTTGTAGTGGTTAAGAAAAGGTACCAGGGTCAATTAAAGCAAAAAGCTAGATGAAACAAAAAAATTTTCAATAAGCAAGATGTGAAGGCTCATGACTCCAATCCCTGCATTTGGGAGGAGGAAGCCAGAGGACCATGAGTTTGAAGCCATCCTGTGCTACACAGCAAGACCTTATCTCAAAAAGAAAAAAAAATCACAATATATACAATATCATTAATTGACAACATGATTGAGTGAGTCTTTTAGTTGCTGTAAACACTGTTCCTGCATCTGGTATACTTAGAGTTTCCTGATAATTACACTTTTTAAACAGTTGGTAAGCCTAAGATTCTACTCAGAAACAGCAGAAAGAAAAAGTTGACATTGGATGTACAATGTGCCACAAGGAGGAATGTGCTCAGTGGTCACTAAATGCATGTTGTCACCCCATCACCTGCTTAAGGAGACAAATCAGGCAGCAAGACACAGGGGTAAAAATCACCATCGAGGAGCCAGAGATAAGCTGTCTGCAGAAAGAACAGAATGCCCAGTGTTCTGATTAGACAGAAGGAAAATTGGATATAACTCCTGTGCTGGTTTGGAAGAATTTTTTAAAAAAAAATCAGTAAAATGCCATTATCAAAATAAACCTTTAAGACAATGTTCGTGCATGAACATGCGTGCATATATTTTCAGATGACAGAGGATACACTTTTCTCTAGCATTGCTTCCTGAATTAATTAGACACAGAAAATGGTCCTTGTATAAACCTGTAAGGAAAGCAGCATAGTTCATGGTAGGGAGGATTTTGAGGTTATAACAATCAATCAATCTTTCTCCACCCCTCCTTCCTTAACTCCTTTTCTTTCTTTCTTTCTTTCCTTTTGTGTGTGTGTGTGTGTGGAGGGCAGCGGATACTGTCTGCTGTATCCCAAGTGGACGTCAAACTCCCTGTGTAGCTAAGGATAATCTTGGACTCTGAATCCTTTTTGCCTCTCCTTCTCAAGTGCTGGTGTTACAGGTGTGCACTACCACACCTGGTTTTACATTGTGCTGGAGATCAAACTCAAGGCTTTGTGCATTCTAGGCAAACACTCTATTAACTGTGTGGCATCCCTAGCCCCCCTTTCGAGGCAATGGCAATTTCTTTTCTTGTTTTATTCCTTTCTCTCTCTCTTCCTCCCTCCCTCCCTCCCTCCCTCCCTCCCTCCCTCCCTCTCCCTCTCACTTTTGTGGGTTGAACCTAGGGCTCTGAACACCTGAGTCAAGCCCTCTACTACTGAGCTCCAATCTTTGGCCAAGGGCATGGAAGAGAACTGTGCCTGAACCAAAGACCACAGCTCCCACTTGTCTGTCCAACCAGTTCGCAGTGCAAGCCCTTAACGAAGACCCATGGACGAAGTATTTTAAATTAACCATCTGACTGATAAGGACCAGCACCCCATGCCAGCTTGAGTAACTCTGTTGAATTAATGATACCAAGCAAATTAGGCCAAAACAATCTACCCCTGTAACATCTAATTCATATACTAATATTAAAGAGGAGCCAATCAAACCACAGAGGAAGGTTAAATTACTTGCTCAAAATTATTAAGATTAATGATGCATATATTTTAGAATGCATCTCATTGTATTGTCCTTTGGGTTTATAAGTAGCCCCATTCTTGTCCTCATTGCCCAGTACCTTCTTGTTATTTATTGGATTCCTATATTCATTGTCAATTACTCAGAAGTTCCAGATATGAATCAGGCTAGGACTGATTTTGTCTGATCCTAGTGTGCAATGAATTTCTCATTCCTCTCCTGTCAAGAGAGTGTCCATAGTCATTTCAGAATAATTACTGGTGATCTTTGTATTTAAAAATATAATCCAGGTAGTTTAAAACAGGTTCTTAGGTAGATAGTCCTGTGCCTGGCAAAGTGACCATGCCAGCCTATGTAAACCTCCAGCTTCCACACTGTTCAGACTCCTATGCTACTTAGAATGTAAAACATCACAGATACACTGTGTTTGGGTAGCATGTGAGTGTTTGCAAAGTACCTCTGTTGATCTGTTTAATACTCACTGAGTGCTTATACTCATTTTATTACCACGAGCTCATGACAATAAAGGTTTCTGAGTATTATCCATGGGGCCAGGCATACTCAAAGTGTTTTACATGTATTTATCCATGTTCCTGTTATAACAGCATGTGAACTTCGTCACAGTACAGTTGAAGAAATAGAGAAAATGGAAGAAGTAGCTTCCGAAAGAAGAGGTTGAGTGTATACAAATGCTCCACGCACACTTGCAGAGACTCCCATCCAGTCGGTTTAGGGTGCGTTTGAGAATCAATATGACTTTAAAAAAGAAACATCCCAGCCAGGCCTTTAGTCCCAGCACTCAGGAGGAAGAGGTAGGTGGATCTCTGGGAATTCTAGACTAGCAAGGGCTACATAGTGAGACCCTAACTAAAAAAAAAAAAATCACAGCTCCAACTGAACTGTGGTTTACAACTTGGCCAATTTTATTTCTAATTAATGAAGAAAATGATTAAATTCAGAGAAATCTTCAGTAAAATCAGGAACTGCTGTATCAGGAGAATGATTGATTTATACAGGGCAGGTTTATTGTGTCTGGTAAAGGTGAAGACTTCCTCATGCTTGGGTCCCATAAGCACCACACAGCCTCAGTCTTGGCAGCTCAGTGAAGTGTAGAAGATGCATTGAAATTCCTAAATCTGTGATGGACACTTGGAAGGCTCATCCCTTTGTGCCATGGGCGCAGGTCAAGTGCACCATCCACTCAGATTAGCATCTTGAAAGGCAAATCATGCAGGATGACCAGAATGGAAGGTACTGAAAGCTTGAGGGGATGCTGACACTGGGCTGCCTATCAGGAATATGCTCTGGGGTGTTCCTACCACAGAGAGGTAAACAAAACAGTGGGAAACCCAATGGGATGACTGTGGAGGCACTGTGAGGGAGAGAGACCCAGGATTCATCTTCACATGCAGCCCGCACTTCTTGAATTAAGACCATCTATTTCTCATTTGAAAGCCTGTGGTCAACTTTTAAGCTCTTGTCCTCCTTCGCCTTGAAGCTCAGTGCTCTTACGTAAGGATGTGCTCGCGTTCTCTTAGCTATGGCAGGACGTCTGACATAAACAACAAGAGAAGTGGAACGATTCATAGCTTGTCAGTCTTGGTGGGGAGGAAGCATGGAGCAGCTCACATCATAGTAGACAGGACAGAGAGAGGGGGCAGGGAGGGAATGGGGACCAAGCAGAGCCTACAAAAGGCCCACAGTGACCTATTTGCTGCAGCTGGGCCCCGCCTCTAGAAGGTTCCCTACCCCAAAACAGTGCTGCCAGTTGGGAAGCAATGTTGAACATATGAGACCGTAGGTGTCATTTCATATTCGAAGCAGAGCCCAGGGCCACAAGTCCACTTCCTTATTCACCCACAGTGACACTGTACCTAAATTCTGTGTCACAGTAGCATGTTTGCCTAGGGCTGTGTAGCAGATGTCAGCTTGGTTAATCCACTAAAGGCTAAACAGTATTTTTTAATTCTTTCCCTTGGACCAGTTGGATGAAGTGTCAGCCACACTAGAGCCCCAGAGCCCCAGATGCCCCTGCTTAGGGTCCATGTCAGTTGGACATGACTTCTAATTCAGTCATTGTTTAAGAGCCCAGTGGACTCACAGCCACCATTGTCATCCAGAGTCATTGATCAAACTCTGTGTTTTCCTTATCACAAAGCATACATCTTTAGATCTAGCATTACTAACTATATAGGTTTTTTTAATCTCTCCTTGATTTTGCTTTACACTTTTAGATCATGGAAATAAGCTGCCAGGAATGGCAGCTCTTCTATTTAACTTTGGCACAATCATCTCATGAATATTATTTATAAAAGGGAACAGTCCTCCAAAAGAATGAAATCTAAAAACTCAACCCTAGTTCTTTGCACAGTACATTTCCATTGAAATGATTGAAGGGCGATTTGCATGTTAATTAAGAGTCAGCCCTGCAGCTAAGAATATGTTGTCAGACACCATAACATCATACTTTGATTTTAGCACTCTGGCCAATTCCTTTCTACCTATTTCCCAGCACTCATGTGGGTGGGATTTATTAAACTATGGCATTAAATATTGCATAAAGCAGAGCTTTATAAAAGTTATATGTAGTTACACTTCCCTGTATTTATCTGTGCTGGCTGGGCTCCGCCAAGTCAACACTACACGGCTTTGCTGGCTGAGTGCGTTTGAGACCGAGTTCCCTTCTGTGTGGGACTCAGATGGCTCAGGTGAGATTACTTCTAGTGTTTTCAAGTTTCACCATTCTATGTATCTATGCTTATAAAGAATGGTACTGCCATCCTTCACTTAATAGAGAAGGTACTGTGGTCCTCTTCCCTCTGGGTTTCCCAATGTTTTCACATGGCACTAAGCTTTGCTTCTCCTCATGTTCGGGTGTTCTGATATTGTTACTGCTGATTGCTAGTGCTATTCATTTATCGAGTAGTTACCTGTGCCAGGAACACTGCTCAATGTTTTCTTACTTTTTCTTTGTTTAATTTCCACAAGAAGCACTCTATTACTCCTATTTTATTAATAGGAAATTAACAGGAAACTAAGTCATGAAGGTCCCGAGTTTTCTCTATCAGCTTACTTTGCAGTGAGTCTTGGAGCATAATTCAAACCTATCTAATAACTCCTATGTCCCCATACTAACAATAGTAAAATATCCTCAAAGAATTCAGGACCAGCAATCTGAATTCCACATCCCACCTGCCAGCAGTTCATAACCCTTGAAAATCAGGGGTTTGTCTCAGACTTGGGGGACTACCTGTTTTCCTGCATGCTGAATATATTCCTGAGTGTGTCTCCAAATGCTGGAGTCTTGTCAGAGTTCTCTTTCACCCCAGCAGCTTCTGTGATTCTGTCTGGTTATTTATGCTGTATAAGGACCAATGGACTCCTCATCTTTAATAGGATGCAGAGCTCTGATGTCTCCTAATTTGGTCTTCTGTAACTCTAGACAGGCATTCACTGGCACCACCCATCTGTCATCTCACTGGTGTATTAAATACTGTAAGAACCACTGTTTCCATATCATTAAGTTTTAGACACAAATTCAAAAGGCAAGGTGACTCTATCTATGGTAGCTTTCCTCCGTTTGATGACAGCTGGGTCTTGACAACAGCTGGACAGTTAGGATCATCATGTACCCCTTAACCAGTAGGAACTGCCTATTTGAGATGCATAAGGCCCCCATTTCCTCTTATCTGCTTCTATTCACCTCTGGCTCTGCACCCCTAGTTCCCTCTCCTCTCTTATATAGGAGCAAACATTGTCTGGCAGAGTGAGGCTCTGCCTGAGGATTGTGAACTCCTTGCCTCCAGTGGGTTTTAAGACTCATCAGTTCTGGGTCCTTCATCTTCCAGAGTATCTTGCTCCTCAGCTCCTCCACTCTGTGTATAATGGGTACAGGTCTTCTGTCTATATTTCGAAGACTCTCTTTCTTCCTCTTCCTCTTTCTTCCTTCTTTCTACCCCCCCCCCCAATTTTCATAAAGATGAATCATACTTAACATGTAAAAATGAACATTTTCTTTGTTATTGGTTTAATACAATAAATCAAATCTAGGCTCCAACTTGGTTCCTGGATATTTAATTACTGTTGTTCTTACTTCTAAGTAGTAGATTAGACATTTGGTTTTGTTTTTAATGATGTCATTTCCTGAGCTCTATGCACATGCAAGAGTGAATTGGGCCCAAAGTGTTCCCTCAGGGTAAGTGGTTTAATTTTTAAAATGCAAACAGAGTAAGGAACATACAAAGCAGCAAACCCACACAGGTTTATATATGCCCTGCCTTGTGGAAATGTACAGAAAGCCAAAGATTCAGCTGTGAAAAATTAGAGCACAAAAAATTATTAGTTTTTTTATTTGATTCTTGACCTGGTTCTTAAGTGATTAAAAAGTAAGATTTGCTTAAAGCATTGGTTGATCATATCTACCGGGTTTTGAAAACATTTAAAATAAATTACTTCCCCCTAATATTTTAACAGTGACATATATATTTACTTTAAAAAATATAGACAAAGCGAAGAAATAAAAATTAGCAAAACTATCAACCAGAGCTCATTTTTACATTTTTAAAAGATTGTTTTTTATTTTTAATTATGAGTATATGCCTGTGGTGGTGTGTGTGTGGGTGGGTGGGGGGGGGAGTGTTGTACACTTAAGTGCAGTACCCAAGGAGGCCAGAAGAGGGCAGCGGATTCCCTGGAGCTGGAGTTGTAAGTGGTTGTGAGCTGTCTAATGTGGGTGTTGGGAACTAAATTTGGGTCCTCCACAATAGCAACACACAGACTTAACTGCTGAGCCATCTCTCCAGGCTCCACATTTTGATACATGTTTCTCCAGACTTTAGGTAAGCATTTGTTTCTTTTCTTTTCCTCCCCCTTTCCCTATTTATTTATTTATTTATTTATTTATTTATTTATTTATTTATGTTTTTGTTTTTGAGACAGGGAGGGCCTTACTATGATAGAAGCAGGCTGCTAACTCATCAATCAACCTCCTGCTTCCTGGGATTACTGGTGTGTGCCACCACATCTAGCCATAGTATCTGTTTCTTTCATTTACATGTTCTTAACTTTTCATAAGTTTGTGCTCATAATTCATATCTGTTATCACTTTGCATAAGTTCCTTGATTAAATACTCATACCTTCTTCCTAGTTTTCTATTGAGTCTTTTAAGTATATTAAGACATGATTTTAAAGGAAATCAAAGTGCATATATAATTTTAGAACCTGGGCTGGAGAGATGGCTCAGCAGTTAAGAGCACTGATTGCTCTTCCAGAGGTCGTGAGTTCAATTCCCAGCAACCACATGGTGTCTTACAACCACCTGTAACAAGATCTAGTGCCCTCTTCCGGTCTGCAAGGACACATGCAGGCAGAATACTATATACATAATAAATATTTAAAAAAATAATTTTAGAACCTTTTAATTTATTATGTCCTTCCTTCCTGTAAACATGTGACCTCCCATGGTATCATTTTCAATATCCATAACATTACATATATTCCCCTTAGTGACTAAAGAATTTTATTTTTCAGTCAGCCAGCAGCTTCACAAGTGAGTAAGGCCATCAATGACCATCTAGCTACAAGGTTACCAGTTTATACCAGAAGCAAACTAAACCAAAGATACACGGGAAAGAAGAGGTATTGGAAAATTTAAGGATGTTTTGTTTTGTCACAAAAGTTCATTAATATGGATCCTGGTCCTCAAATTTGTTCTGATTGCCCCTTCCACAGGTGTCTTTGGGCTGGGAATACCTACTGTGGTGAGGCTACTGAGTAGAGGAGTGTACCTATTTCCATTGTAGATGACTTTGTCTTGGTCACTTTTCTATTGCTGTGATCAAACGCCATGACCAAGGCAACTTATAAAGGAACTCATTTAATTGGGGATTCACGGTTCCAGAGGGTTAGAATCCCCATGACCATCATGGTGGGGAGCATGGCAGCAGGCAGGCATGGCCACTGGAGCAGTAGCTGAGAGCTCACATCTGATCCACAAACTCAAGGCAGAGGTAGCTGGGAAGCCAAGGACTTTTTAAAACATCAAAGCTCACCCCAGTAACACACCTCCTCTAACAAGGCCACACCTCCTAATCCCCCCCAGTTCCACCAGCTGCTGGCTGAGTGTTCAAACATGGGAGCCTACAGGGGCCATTCTCGTTCAAGTCACCATGGAGCTGTTTCCCAAACATTCCTCTGAACTGTCTAGACATATCCTTCCTCTGTCTTGGATAGCAAAGCTGCTGCCTTTAAAACCAGGTGGGGTGTGAAGGGTGTAAAGCAGTGATGTCACTGCATTCTTCCACCATCAGCTAACTGGAGCATCTTTTTTTACATTTGCTTATTATGTGTATTTTTCTCTTCTAGCCAATCAACTTCTCCCATAAATTTTGCTTTTCCCAGAACCTCTGTGTATCCTCTTCCCAGTTTTAAGTTGTGTTGTTGGTCTATTCCTTAGTGATTCATGAGGACTCTCTTCATAGTGAGTCTATAGCCCCTCTGTCTGCAATATTGCAAACCTATTGCTTTGTCTGTACACATAGCCCTTAGTACAAATTCTTCAATTTCCCAACAGTAAGTCTATTTCCTGGCCTAGGGAAATGGCTGACAGTCACTGTAAGCAAAGTTCTTGCTTGGTAGGCATGAAGATCTGAGTTGCAGCCTGAACCTGCTTTTAAAAAGCTGGATATGGTGATGCATGCCTGCCCAGGGCTGGGGAGGCTGAGATAGGGTATCTCCAGGGCTCCCAGGTCAGTCAGCCTAGCCTACTTGGTGAGCTTCAGGCCAGTGAGAGACTCTGACAAAAACAAGGACACCCACAGTTGTTCTCTGGCCTGCATACACTCCCACATGCGTGCATGCATGCACAGAGGAATGTATTTTCTCCAGTTTCAAATGCTGCGAGCAACCTAGCAGCCTGAGAATTATGGAAGGACAACCTAACAAACTATTTTATAAAATCAAACTGAGAAATGGCAACAAACTCCGTTTGTTTAGAAAAAGTGGTAGTTGTACTTAAGATTCTCACTAAACCAGCCAACACTTGCAATGGCCATGCAGAATGTCCCATCCAAACACTGTTATGTTTTTCTAGCATGCTAAGTGTGCAGGAAATCTTAAGTACTATCTCTCCACCAACCCTCATTTCACAAGGGGCCTCAGATCAGACCAAGGGATTTCTCTTTTCAAACAGAAGAGAATCAAATCCATTTTGGATTGTTAGTGGAGACATAAACTATTTCACTTCAGGTGAGGGTTCAGGGCTGGCTCTTTGTCCCCTCCTGAGACTTTCTCTAAACAACATTCTTAGCGTTCTTCGAAAAAGCTGATTCATGGAACGCTAAAGGGAGCTTAGCTCCGTGCTGGCAGCCAAAACGCAGAAAACATCTGGGGTTTAATCCATCATTAGAACAATCGGTGTGTATATTCCTTGCTTTTTTAAAAATATACATTTGAATGGGAATATATTAGGGTTTTTAGAAAAGCTAACTTATGTGGCCTCAGGCTAAGCACTAGAGCACAAAAAAGGAAAATAAGAAAAGTAAAAATACCTGCCAGTTTTAGCACCAAATTGTAGTAAGACAAAACATAATTATCCTACCAAAATTTATATTATCGATATTATAATTCATTATAAAAAGTTCCAGAAATCCATGTAACTGGAAATCCATACACATAGGTTGCTTTTACTATGGCTAAAAACAAAAGTGGATTTTATTCATGTACATAAAAGTTTCTGAGTCCTCGACTGTTTGATTCAGAGAAATGTATAAGTTTTTCAGCTTGGAAAATGGGAACTCAAATTTGGCCTAAAGGTTTCCCAAGAAAAACTGAGAGGAAACTAAATGATAACTGCTTCTTACTTAATGTCCCCTGAAAGGCTCATCCTCCAGCTAGTAAAGTGATATTAAAAGAATACTTAAATGTCTTAAACCTTAGTAGAATTTGTTATAGAATAGTGATTTGGACTTGGAATGGGGTGGGTAAGGAAGTGCTTGGTGGCTGCTGCTGACTGCTGCTGTCAGCGTCTGCTGACAGCCCATGCAGAACTTCTTAGACTTCTCCCTCCTCTAAGAGAACTCTGTTAGAGTCTTCTAATTTTGGATAAGACAAGTTCAGAAGGTCCTCTAATTAACTAATTAATCAACTAATTAATTTCATTCTTGTCTGACTTGAAAACACCTTGCCAGGACAATCGGGTCCCACATCCCACCTGTCAGCAGTTTGTGTGCTCCCCATACTCAGTGAGTGTGAAGTTCCCGACGGCTGGCTTCAGGGATAGCCAGGGTTAAGAAAATAATGCAGATTTTTTCCTCACAGTTTGCTTTTTGTGATGGGCAAGCCAAACTCCGTTACTGGTGGGGAATCTTGACTGTTAAGCCTGTCATTTGGTAAACTTGGGAGATAGACAGGCTGTACCCTTTAGCTTCAGGTGCAACTTTCTGGTCAAGCTAATGGGAACTGTTTGTTTCACAAAATGTTGGAATAACGTCAAACAAACGGGACTCTTAACACAGTGAATGGTATGCGGTCTACACCTGCATCGAAATCCGCAGCACACAAAACGGGTGGACACTGAGTTCTGTAATCTGTTGTCTGGAAGGTTCAGGTCTTGCTGTATCAGAACTACCTGAACTTTGGTAACAAAAGGGCACTCCCTGGGCTAGATCTAAGAAATGAGGTCGGACCTCTAAAATGTGGCTGCATTTTCAAAAGCAGTAGGTATGGGCTTTGTACAGTCACATCTCAGCATCAGAAAGACTAATTGTATCTAATTATTTTTATTCATTATTTAAACTGAATCATGCTATAAGAATCTGAATAAAAGAAATGTGAAATACAGACTGTTATTAGTAAAATATGAGGCATTTCATATGAACTTGATTTAGATTTTGCTTACATTTCTTAAGTATAGAAGCTGGGCTGCATTACTTTAAAACAATTACACCATGCTTTTAAAATGCTTGAAAAACACACATTTAGTTAGTGAACACTGTTTTACATTATTTTATTAATGCTCAACCACAAGTAACATTTTTCACATAATACATAGGAGTATGTAATTTATTTGGTTAGAAGAGAAAGAATGTGTAAATGTATAAAATGGTGACATTATGTAATGACTTAAAATCATAACTTCTTAGAATAAATGCAAAATTAAATGCATAAATGAATCAAGGAGTCTTTTAAACACACATTTATTCAGTGTGTGTGTGTGTGTGTGTGTGTGTGTGTGTGTGTGTACACATGTGCTACAGCACATGCATGTGGAAGTCAGCAGTCAACTTGTAGGAGTTAGGGTTTGGGGAGAGATTTCACGTGGTCAGGCTTGACAACAAGTTCCTCTGATTATCTACTGAGGGTTATGTAACAATTTTCTTGGAGATAAAACATTCCATCTTGGACAGAAGCCCCTTAAACAGGGGAAGGTGGTTTTCAACCTTCCTAATGCTGTGACCGTTTAATACAATTCCTCATGTTGTGGTGACCCCCAACCATAAAATTATTTTTGTTGCTACTTCATAACTGTAATTTTGCTACTTTTATGAATTGTAATGTAAATATCTGTGTTCTCTGATGATCTTAGGTGACCCCTGTAAAAGGGATGTTTGACTTCTGAAGGGGTCATCACCCATAGGCTGAGAAACACTCTGCTAAGGGAAGGTAAAACATTCTATCCTGCCAGGAAGCTCTTGAAGAGACTGGATGTTCTAAACTGGGATGAAAGATCCCACCCTGAAGGTAAACTCCTTAAGCTCAGGAAGTAAACAACTCAGTAGCTGCGGGAAGTTCCTGAAACTTACCAGATTCATTAGGCTCCTCCCCTCCAAGCATATCTAAGCAGTAAGGACAGCTAAGAGACACTCTTAGATATACTGAAATGCCTGGAAGCCACAGAGACTAGCCAAGCTAATTGGAAATGATACTTTTAATCTGTTAAGCTGCCTGTAGTGAACTCTAGGTTTCCAACTTTCATGAGCTGTCACCCATGTTGGGGTGGGCTTTGGTGATGCAGCTGTCTTTGAGTCATTTCTGCTCCTGTGAGTAATCTGCACCCATGTTCTTATAAGTAATCCCAATAAAGCTCATTGGTTCATCAAGTTGGATTCTGGTAGTATCCTAACTTTGGTATCTTGTCAGTTCCTGCTCTGGGGTGAGTAGTTATTTGTTCAAGTCTTCCCAGAACAGTGTCACACAACACTGAGCCATCTTGCTGGCCCCAAGAGTCTTAATTTACTTTAAAGACTAGGATGGCTTCCTTCCTCATCTGTTCTTATTTGCTTCAAGAGTTTATAAACTTGGATTATCATCATTAGATGTGGAGCATCTCTGTGCACAGCCTTCTCACCATGCCTATCTTTTAGAATTCATTGCCCTCAATACAGTTTCAATGGAATGACAAAAGTCACCCACTGTCTACTGCAGCAGTACTCCTGGGTGAATTCATTGCTCTCGGATTGTCCTGTGCTTCAACCTTGAGTAATTAACGAAACCTCTCGGCTTTAATTGCTGATTCTTCCCTTGATGGCAGTACACGACATTTTTAATTAATTGCTTCAGCAGCCTCATTTCCATCCATACAGAGGTCTTACATTTCCTTCACTATTTCCTTCTTGATTTATTAACTGTTTTTGTTACAATTGTACATAAGCCTAATCACTTCAAGTAGTGGAGAAACATGGAATGAACTCAAAGGCATGCCTTAAATTTGCACAAAGGAAACAATGTTTCTTTAAGTGTCAATGTGTATAGGGCCACCAGGAAGGAGACTATTAAAAGAAAAGCTGGGACTGTGAGAGGGCTCAGTGGTTGAGAGCATTTGCTACTCTTGCAGAGGACCAGGATTCAGTTCCCAGCACACATGTCAGGTGACTCACACTACCTATTACCTTCTTTCCAGGGGACCCGACTCCCTCTTTTTTATTTTATTTTATTTTTCTTTATTAAGAAATTTTCTACTCACTCCACATGCTATCCACAGACCCCCCCTCCTCTCTCCTCCCATCCCCCAGCCCTCTTTCCCAAGCCACCCTGCATCCCAATATCCCCCAAATCGAGGTCTCCCATGGGGAGTCAGCAGAGCCCAGCTCACTGAGCCTAGGCAGGTCTAAGCCCCTTCCCACTGCACCAAGGCTGTGCAAGGTGTCACACCACAGGCACCAGATTCCCAGAAGCCTGCCCATGCACCAGGGACAGATCCTGATCCCCCTGCCTGGGTGCCCACCAAACAGTTCAAGCCAAACAACCGTCTTCCATGTCCAGAGGGCCAATCCAGTCCCATGGGGGCTCCACAGCCACCAGTCCACAGTTCATAGGTTTCCACTAGTGTGGTCTGTCATCTCTGCACGTCCTCCCATCATGATCTTGATGTCCCTCGCCTGCAGTATCTGTCCTCTCTCTCATCAATTGGATTCCCGGAACTCTTTATATATTTTGATCTCCAAAATATATAAAGAACTCAAAAAGCTAGACATCAAAATACTGAACAATCCCATTAAAAAATGGGCTACAAAGCTTAATAGAGAATTCTCAACAGAGAATCTCAAATGGCTGAAAGACATTTAAGGAATTGCTCAACATCCTTAGTCATCAGGGAAATGCAAATCAAAACAACTCTGAGATACCATCTTACACCTGTCAGAATGGCTAAGATCAAAAACACTGAAGACAGCTTATGTTGGCAAGGATGTGGAGCAAGGGGAACACTCCTCCATTGTTGGTGGGAATGCAAACTTGTACAGCCACTCTGGAAATCAATATGGCGGTTTCTCAGAAAGTTGGGAATAATTCTTCCTCAAGACCCAGTTATACTACTCTTGGGCATATACCCAAGGAATGCTCAATCTGACTCCCTCTTTTGGCCTCTGAGGGCACACACATCTTGAAAGAAAAAAAAAACACGTTTTCTTTTGAGAAAGTAGAAACAGGTGCTGGGGATAGAGCCCAGTTGGCAGAGTGCAGGTTCTGATGACAGCTGGACTTGCATAAACTGTGTGTGGGGATGTAGCCTCTACCGAAAAAGGGGGAACAAGAGCTTAAGTCACACTTAGAAGTGACATGTCTCTCTGGTTGCCATCTCTTGCTATTTTCACTGAGCTGAAACAGTTAATTTTCACAGTGAGATGTTTGGTTGATTTGTTTGCTTGCCTCAGACTCGTCAAATAATGGCCACGGTTTAATCTCATTGTATCATGTGCAAACACACTGCTAACAGCAAATGGTTTTCTTAATCATTGCTATTTCCAGTCAGTCAAGGGGCAGTTAAAATAATTAGTCCTAGTCATTAATGTTTGACCTTTGTATATTATACCCACTTCCTGTGTTTACTGTTGACCACAGGAATGGAGGTGGTATACGATTGTCTGTGGATCAGTTTACTAGACAGAGCTGGTTCTCTGGTCACATTTGTGAGTTTGTATCCTTCAGTGTTTGGTTTGTCTTATTATATGTCCACATGAGACATGTGGTTTACTTATTTTCTCCCACTCATTAACTAATGGAGATTGTGTTTAGGTTCTCTCTACTCATTTGTAAGATTATATTCAGCATTCTTTCAGAAAGAATGTGGTACAGGCTTATAAATGTCAGCAATTAAACAGAGGACCAAAAATTAAAATTAGAAACAGAAAGTCAGTTGGGCCAAGGAATAGGACTAGAGGATCTCAGCAGAAGGCACTTTGCTGGGTTCTCACTAGATTTAGACCATGCATTCTAAAATGAACAGAAACATACTGCATCTTATTATTTTTAAATCTCAGAAATTTATATCTTTTCCGTGCTTAAAACTTTTGAGTGGTTTGCTATCACACTTTGATTAGAATCCCAAGTTCTTATGACCAAGTCCTGAAGTGTTCAGCATTGTGGCTTCCACATGCTTACATACATTCCAGTCAACTCAAATTAAATAAAACTAAAACTTCATTTTCTTACTTGGAATGTTCCTAACACAAAGACCTGGTAAACGATGTGCCAGTCACTCTGAATCTTACAACTACATAATGTGCAAATATACTGGAATGTCACACCGTACCCCACAGACATAGTCTGCAGTAGTTTAAATACAAGATGTCTGTAGGGTTCTATTCCTCCACCACTTTAGCCATTTTTCAGATGTCAGTGCCACACATGGCCAGGACTACTTTTGGGGCATTTTCACTGTGGCAGGAGGTTCTAAAACAGTGGTTCTGAACCTTCCTAATGCTGTGACCCTTTAATACATGTTGTGGTGACTCCAACCAAAAAATTATTTTTGTTGCTACTTCATAACTGTATTTTTGCTACTGTTATGAATTGTAATGTAAATATCTGTGTTTTCCATTGGTCTTAGGCCACCCCTGAGGGGTGGCAACCCATGGGTTGAGAACCACTGCTGTAGATGGCTGATCCAGGAGTCACTACATGGCCCTGCTCTTAGGCTTCACCCTTTCCCTCCTCACCTGGTTCTCAAAGCTGGTCTTGCTATTCACTGCCACACCTGCTGCTCTGCCCCACATACTAACAGCCTGGTGAGCTGAATGCTTGCCTCCAATCAGGCTGATGCCCACAGCTCTTCCAGGCTGATCTAAGGGTCAATTGCAACCCTGTTTGTGTTTTTGCCATAGCCTATGTTACAACTGACGTTTCCTCTATACATGCCACGGCATTGTTATTAATTACATGTGATTTGTCGAAGTATTTAAGGACCCCAGTCTTTGACATTACTTCTTACTCGCATTCACAGGGTGAGCTAACTCATTAAGGAATGCTGGTGAGCGGTGGTGGAAAAGGGGCTGATCAATAGGAGACTCGTGTTCAAAAACAGGAGCCTCAGGTGGCTGGCTTGTCTGATTGTAAGCCAGGAAAGGTATTTAAATGAGATTTAAGCATGGCAACACCTCACACAGAGTTTGGCAAGGTACTGGTACTGGCTAACCTGTAGCATCCACCCCATCCAACCCCTTCCAGCACAGTCCTGTGGACTTACAAAACTATCACGCCTTGGGAAATTTCCTCCGTGATCTTTCCTAGAAGGGAGCCTAGCTGTCAATTTCAGTGTATTCCTGAAATCAAGACTATGATGATTCTAAAATGTATCTGGGAAATGCAACTTGTAGAATGAAGTTAGATTAGGAGTTCACACAGTTTTGTTGCCGGGAGAAAAGCTTCTAAGCATTAATGATGAGTTAGCTGTTCAGAGCAGGTGGTATCATTTTCTTAAAATGTGTCAAATTACACTAATTACCAGAAAGGGCAGTGTAAGCTACATTGCACGTGAGCGGGATACCTTCCTCCTGAAAAGACACGTGTGTGACTGCCTCCTAGTTACCAAGAGACTCTGTCATGCGGAAGTTGCTAGGCATTTTGGTCATGTGACCCTTTCCTTCTCTGTCATTTTTTCTATAGAAAATGATGAAGATCGTTGCCGAGCAGGCCATTGTGATGGTTTGCTTCACTTAATCCCAAGAATGCAGAATAGTTGATCTTGGAAACAAACAAGCTGTGGCTCGCTGATGGATTCTTCCTCCTGTGACTAAGATTCACCCACTTCACACCCTGTCTTCTCCTTGCACTTTTTCTTCCCTTATTTTATCCTTCTTAAAGGCATGGAAACAACCACATTTAAAGAAGAAGTATTTCCAGAAGGCTGAAAAGAGGAAAGAGGTTTTTTGCTGCAGAAGGCAGCTGGCCTGATCTTAGGACGGCAAGAATGGCGAGGAGCCGGCTTCGTCTGTGTCCGAAGAAGCCATAAAACTCAATTTCTAACTTGGCAGCTATATCCTCCCAGAAAGAAAACAATCCTGCCCTTAATTTTATTTCCTCCTCTTATCATCTCCTGGCAATTTGTCTGGGAAAAGGGAATCATGGAGCTGCAACTTAATCCTTAAAAGGCTTTATCATTATAATCCCATCTGACCCAGGATTGGTGAGTGGTCCTCACAGAGGAGTGATACAATCTCTAATTAGACTTAAAAACTACTCCAAGATAAGCAAGAAAGAAACGATTTCCCAATTTGGTCCATCTGTAAATCTCATGATTGGAGAATTTTGCCTTATCTATGTGTTAATGATCTACTTAAAGTTACCAGGACACTAACATAAAACAAAATTCAGTTAACTAGGGTACTTTTGTATTATTTCCTTGGTTTCTTATCACAATGAACTTATAATAAAGACTTTGGGTAGAAATGCAAAGGGAGAAAGGACTGCAAGCTGTTGAGTTTTTGTCTTGGAGTCAATACAATTTCATTGTGATTCCGTCTTTAGACTTACGGGATTGAAGCTTGGCTCTCCTGAAGAAGTGAGGTGGGACACACTGGCTCCAGTGTAAGTACCACAAACATTGCTGACTGTTCATCTCATATGTCTAACACACTTTATTTAATAGTGCGGTGATATAAGATACTTGACAATTGAATGGAACAGGGAGGAAATAAAAACGTTAATGCTTTTTACTTTCTAGACTATACACCATTCAAGAGCATGATGAATCCCAATATATGGAGTATATAATATACATGAAAGGAATAAATTAAGTCACCTGTTGTAACCCAGAGATGGTTGTATTTTAGTGCATCTTTCCTAAGTTCATATGATCAAATAATTCTTTCAAGATGCAGAGTAAGTCGGAAAAGAGACTCCCAGGATCCCATTGACAACTCACGTATTCTTCCCACAGAGTTAAAAGAAGAGAGTGTTATGCACAGTTATGTTACAAAGGGATGTTTCCTTTTAATTATAAGGCAATCTCCAGTAAAAAACAAAACAAAACAAAACTGCTAACAGTTCTCAATTGGGTTTCTGAAGTTTTCCCAGCACATTTTCACATAGTTTGTTTTCATTTTCGGAACAATGAAGAGCTTTGTTCTCCAGAGCAAATTAGTGTTTGCTTTATAAATCAAATATGTACAAATTACTTTACGCATGTATAAAACTATGAAAGATTTGTTTTTAGAAAAGAAAATGTCTTGATGCTTTTCCCATGACACATCTAGTAATGTTAGGTCCTTAAATGAGACACCTACATCCTATGGGGGGCATGTGTGTTAAAAGTCACACTACATCCTTGAGTGTGTGTGTTTGAATTCTTCATAGGATCACATATATGCAACAGAACCTAAGTAAACCATGTTTAACATGCATAAAACTCTTATTTTGTTGTTGTTTTTCTGAGACAGGGTTTCACTGTGTAACACTGGCTGTCCTGGAACTCATTTTGTAGACCAGACTGGTCTTGAACTCACAGAGATCCATCTGTCTCTGCCTCCCAAGTGCTGGGATTAAAGGCATGTGCCACCATGCCAGGCACATAAAACTTATAAAAATTAAATTTCTTAAATCAATGTCTCAACACTTAATTTTTCATTTAAATACCTATTTTCTATAATATTTGGAACATTTATGACTGAAGGCTCCATTAATCTTGACTCAATGTGGTGTCTTCAAGCTTGAGGCACTAAACAACCTCTGGAGTGGATACCATCTGCAGAGAGGGTCTGTGCTCAATAAAGTGTGTGATGTGCTGAGTAGGAGCAGGCAGCCAGTAAAACTGTAGCTCTTATGGTTATTATTTGTAAACAGAAATAAGACACCATTTGTATTTCATGGTTCCCTGAGGGTGTTCACCTCGACCTACAGAAAGAGCTGTCAGAGACAAACACCAACAACTGTACTGTGCACAATTTTAAAATTTCTTTGTGACTTTATTGGTCCAAAAATCCATCAAAAAGCATGTAAGACTCTTATGATTAGGAGCAAATCCATTTTAATTTGCAATCACTTTGTAAATTGTTTTGAGCCTTTTTAGCAGGTGTGCACCGGCGGAGCTGCTCATGTGGACTGCTGAGGAAATCTTGGTGCCTCTGACTGGGAGGCATGAGAACGTGTATGAGTTTAGTCCCTGGGGAGCCTGGGGGCAGGAGGAACGTGACCAGAATCTGCCTTGTGCTTTCTGTGGTGCATCTGTTACATGGGAGGAAACCACGTTTGAGGAAGGAACCAGCCTCCTGCCCCTTTTCAGTGCTTCAGTTAAGGAGCCCTGCCTGTCCAGGGCTAATAACTTTGGTACCAAGAGGAGGTAAAGAGTGTGGACCAATCCCCCCAAATGCAGGCCAACGAGCTATTGTCCCAGTTCAAACTTTACAAATAAGCTTCAGGGTTACAGTTTATAGAAACCTAAACCAATACAAGAAGTAGTCTTAACCAAAAGCTGAAATCTTAAGTCAGATAAAAATTTAAAAAATATAATAAATATGCACTATATTTCATTATGTACTTACTGAAAACAGTGGCCAAGGAAATTTCTATCAAATTGTTTTTTCTTCTGGTAGTGAGTAAAGCTCATGTGTGTGAACACCCCCTACTCCCCCACCCCCACACCACACACACACACACACACACACACACACACACACACACACACACACGCTGAGATGTCCATTGATTTCAATCTTGCAATGGCAGGTACTTGGCTATGGTCTTCCAGTTTACCCAGTCCCTGCATTCCCCATCAACTGTGACATGTAAACACCAGGCTCCATTATTTTAAAACTGTTTTAGTCAGTACCATTATTGAACATAAACACAAATATGCCACATCCCTGTCAAGGAAGAAGTCAGAGAGGCAACAAGGTACCAAGGCCACACCTGTAAAAAGTGCTGGGAAAAAGGGGCAAGATGAGGCGCTGTCAGGACTCTGGCCAGAGGGCAGTTTCCTTCCTTAGCAGAACCCCAGAGAGATGCCTCACTGAGATCGGGCTGACTCCATAAAACCCTGGAGACCGTGACTACCACACTCACTTGTCTTCGGATGCTTTGCTCTGACACTAAGTACATGCCTTAGACATGCTCAGGTAATAATGAAAACAACCGGTGGACTTGGGCAGGCTTTCCCTGTGTTCAAACCCTGTATCTGCAAGCCAAGAGAAAAACTACTGCATTTGAAAATAATAGATAGAACACCTGTTTTCTCTAAAATTCAGTGTGTGTGTGTGTGTGTGTGTGTGTGTGTGTGTGTGTGTGTGTGTGAATTTGAGTGTCATGCTTTCAGTTTAACAAGAGAGACAGTTTCTGACTGGGGACTGCACTCATGTCAGAGGCACCTTACCATTGTCTTGTCTCCTGGAATTTATGTCTTTCAAGTGGTCACATCTCATATTATTAAAAGCCTAAACCATCCGAGCTAGAGAAATGGCTCAATGGTTAAGAATGTTTCATGCAGAGGATCTGAGTTCAATTACCAGCACCCTTGTTAGGTAGCTCATAACTGCCAGTAACTCCAGCTCCAGGGGATCCCATACTTCTAGCCACCTGACATACACACACACACACACACACACACACACACACACACACACACTTAAAAATAAAATAAATATAAATAAACAGAACAAAAGACCTCTCTAATGTTGAGAACTGGGAACCTATCTTTGAGTGTTCTCATGGACTTCTGTAAAATCACAAAATAAACAAAGGCTGTCCATGGTTATTCATGAACTAGAATTTCAGAGTTGTGGAAGCCTTTAGATCACCATGTGGGGTTAATGTCTTCACTACTGGTGAGGAAGCTGGGCTGTAGGGGGGACCCAGGTCAGAAGGATGGTAGTCAAGGACAGAAGGTATTTCAAACTGAGTTTCTGGGCCTTTGACACATTAGTACTCAATGTATAAAAAACAAAAAGATAGGAGCAAATGAAAGATGAATATGGCTGGACATGGTGGTGCATACCTTTGATCTCAGCACTGGGGAGTCAGACGCAGGTGGATCTTTGCTGTGAGATGTCTTTCTGTATGTTGTGAATATGTGTTGCTCTGATTGGTTGATAAATAAAGCTGTATTGGCCTATGGCAAGGCAGCTTAGAGGCAGGCAGGAAATCCAAGCAGATAGACAGGAAGAAGAAAGGAGAAGGGAGGAGATGCCATCCTGCTATCCAGGGAGCAGCATGTAACAGCACACAGGTAAAGCCACAGAACACATGGTGACTTGTAGATTAATAGAAATGGGCTGAGAAGAAAATTGGGCCATAGGCCATGGTCATGCAATTTGTAATTGATACAAGCCTCTGTGTATTTACTTGGGTCTGAGTGACCGCAGGACCAGGCGGGACACAGGAAAAGTTCCAGCTACAGAGCTCAGTGAGTTCAAGGCCAGTCCGGTCTACGGAGCTAGTTTGAGGACAGGGAGGGCTACACAAAGAATTCCTGTCTCAAAAAACAAAACAAACCAGAAAAATGACTATGAGAATTACAGAAAGGTGTAACAGTGTGTTTGGGCTCAAATTTACAGACATTGGAAAATGGTCGTTAAAGAGAATTTAGGCCAAAACAAATGGCTACACTGGGCTGAGCAAACTCCTTTCCAGGGGAAGCAAGGCCATGAGTGCCATCAATACCCTTCCAGCTCCATGGTACAGCCAGTCTTTCTGCTTTGGCTCTGAACCTCTTAACTGTATTCTAACGTGTCATTCTTGTTCTAGTAATGGCCAGGTCTTATCACAGAGAAGACTGACTCTGATCTAAGTTTATGTCACAGCATTTAAAGTTTTATATAAATGCTGACTGCTACTTCTACTGTTTAACTTCCCATGAACCAGCACCAGCCTGATCACCACTATAAATACATCTATATAACACCCTCCCCTCCTCTCCCCTTCCCTCCTCTCCCTTCCCCTCCCCTCTCTTCCCCTCTCTTCCTCTCCCTTCCTCTCTCCTCTCCTTCCACTGTGAATATTTAAGATTCTCCTCCTGTCTTTGCACAGTGGACAGGGTTCACAAGGTCCTCACCTGGGGCCCCTATCCTACCTTTGCCTGTGCCTGGCAGCATCATCACAAGGCACAGCCGCAGCCAGGGTTAACTCCAGAGATAACAATGCTCTCAGTAAACACCCAGCCTTGACCTTCACCTTCCCAGTGAATGAAGCGAGCTTCCAGGGACTCAGAGGATTGCTGGGTGATTTTTATCTCTTTTCTGGTGATAAAGTATTAACCACAAATGTTGCTGTTTATTAATTTAGTTAATTTGTTTGTGTCAAAGTTTGAATTATTTTTATAAATAGAAGTGCTTTTTCCATTTATGATCTGGGTCATTTGCTTTATTAATAAAATCACTTAATTCCAGAGAAGCTCTGAAGACCTGAAAATTGCTGATTCATGGAGCCAAATACTTAACACAAGATTGTAGCTCTCATCTTTTAAAGGAAAGATTCTTATTCATGGGTCCTACTTGCATGTGGAGTTACATTCTACAATCAAATTGCATACTAAATAAACATTGATTCAGATTTTCTCTCCTGGGTAAATCGCTGTGTCATGGTGAACAGAAAAAGATCTGTTTATATATTTGAGTCTCTCTCTCTCTCTCTCTCTCTCTCTCTCTCTCTCTCTCTCTCTCTGTGTGTGTGTGTGTGTGTGTGTGTGTGTGTGTGAAGGAAATTGGAAGATCACTTCACCACTGTGGTATCTGACCAATAAATAGGTCGGCTAAGTGCTGATCTCCAGAAGGAAATGCCTTTGTGTTATTTTTCTGCTGCTTTGGGATGGGAATGCTTTCCTCATCTAACATCTAGACAATGAGAAAGGAAGAGAACATGGATTATTTGGTCAAGCTCAGATGCATGTAGAAATTCCTAGTTATTTATGCATACCTCAAACATACCCCAAAGCTGTGGTCAGTTTGAGCGACATGAAAAGCTGCCATTTTCAACAGAGAAATACTTTCAAAGTGCTCTGCCCAACTGGGATGATTTTCTAATGCTTAATTTAAAACACTGTGGGTATGATCTATTAATTTACCCCCAGACTGAGTGCTGTCCCTCTGTAAGTCACAGCAACAGAGAGATAGCTTTTAAATGCTTATTTTCAATATACCTCACCTGACTATGTTCTTTAAGACATTCTTGAGTTGTAGCCCTACTTTTTGAATCTGACCTCCCTAGATACGTTTGCTTGTATCTCATCAATTAAATTTTTAGCTCCCCAAGGAAGGGGGTTATTATAAAGCTTGATTTCCAATAAAAGAAAAGATGCTTGTAAACATCTGTGAGTGAATAAATGAATGAATGTTTACTTTTATAATGTACATACGATAGAGATAGCATTACCAAGAAAGGGTTTGGGGTCACAGAAAGAGGTCAGCAGTTAAGATGAAGCATGGAAACTGGGGTGAGTGGGTTCCATACATCTGAAAAGATCTATCCCTTCTGCCTTCATTACTCAGATTTTATTTCAGCACCCACAGTTCGGAAACCAGACAAGCCTTCCTGGGAATGTGGCCAGGAAGTAAATTGGATTTCAGTGATTCATATTTATTATGGCTATATCTTGTGTGAGGCTCTGTATGGGACATATATATTACTCTAGGATGTCTCTCCACTGTAAAGGCAGGTTCCCAAACCCTCAGTCTGCACTGTAACTTCACACAAGTACAAGAAAACAGGCATTCCATGACTACACACATGTGTTATATAGTTACTATTACTTTTGCAATTTTCCCTACTTGGTAAGTTACTTTTACCACTGATTGGATTGGAACCAATCTCACCACTGTGTAGCTCACATAAGAATATTCTTAAGAATAGCTGATGGTAGCACAGGGAGTCCAGGCCCGTTTCACCATCCATCAACCGTAACTGGTAAATACAAAGGATGGGCCTCATTTATATGCCTTATCCTCTGTCTTGACAACACATGACTAATAAAACTGATATAGACCCAAGTTCAAGTTAAAGAGAATGCCCATGTTGGAGAGGATGTGGAGCAAAGGGAACACTCCTCCACTGTTGGTGGGAATGCGAGCTTGTACAACCACTGTGGAAATCAGTATGGCGGTTTCTCAGAAAACTAGGAATTGAACTACCTCAAGACCCAGCAATACCACTTTTGGGCATATACCCAAAGGATGCTGATTCATACCACAAAGATACATGCTCAGCTATGTTCATAGCAGCACTATTTGTAATAGCCAGAACCTGGAAACAACCTAGATGCCCGTCAACTGAAGAATGGATTAAAAAAATGTGGTACATATACACAATGGAGTACTACTCAGCAGAAAAAAATAATGAAAGCATGAAATTTGCAGGCAAATGGATGGAACTAGAAAATATCATCCTGAGTGAGGTAACCCAATCCCAGAAAGACAATCATGGTATGTACTCACTCATAAGTGGATTCTAGATATAAAATAAAGAACAATCAGACTAATTAAAAAAAATGGATGGACTAATAGGTAAACTGTGGGACTCACTGTCACACCGCAGCTTCCAGAATGTGTTTCTTTGCATTTTTTTGTTTGTTTGTTTGGTTGGTTTTTGGTTTTTCTTTTAAATTTTGTTTTGTTTTGGGGGGAGGGGGGATGGTCACATTGGGACAGGGAGATAAGTGGGATTGGAATGTATGATGTGAAATCCACAAAGAATCAATAAAAGTAAAAAAAAAAAAAAAAAAGAGAATGCCCATATCTGTGGCTGTGTGGTCACCTCTAAAGCTTCCTTTTGTGTGGGCTGTTTTCAGAGATGTGCTTCTCCTGGCTCTCTCTAACACAGGAGCAGTGGTTGCTATGAAAACGGACACACAAATTCACAGAAAGCATGAGCCACAGCAATTTGGACAGCTCCCCAGAAGCCTGCCATCCAGGCCTGCCAGTCATGTCTGGTGACATCCAGTTGCTATCCTCTCAAGGCCTCCCCCACCCCTCTGCCCCAGCCCCTGCCTCTTGGATGGCTCTCTGAAGCTGTTGCAGATTAAGTCTGATCTAGTTTTCTGTCTTTTGTTAATCAGGAAAAATATTGCTAGCGTTTAGGACCACTGTGCTGAAGGCATCTTTGCAGACACAGACCTGTGTAAGCCACTGCTCTCACTCTCCAGTGTGGCAGACTACGTCTTGAGAGCTCTAGCTACTGAGTTTATTCTAACTGTGTGCAATGGAAGAGAAAGGAAAGATATGGGGGCAGCCGGTTCCATACCGCAAAGGTAAGCAAGCATCTGAGGCTGTGGAGGGGGTTGGTCATGGATCACAGAGGTCACTCAGGTGCCAGAAGGTTACAATTGGTAATAAAGTCAGTAATTTAGACTGGAAGTCTCTGGGGCTTTCAGTATTTGCGTAGCTCATAAGCATGCTCATGAAAACACAAACACTGCAAGGGTAGATGCACAAATTCTTCCCCATATGATCGGCCTTTTCTCTTTTCTCATAAATCAGAGTTAGCCAGGAGCCCTTATAGCACGGAGATATGAAACCAAGGAGCTTTCAGCAGAGGGTCCTGGCCCTTGTTAGAGTCTTGTCCCCTGGTCCCTGCGTCTGAGGGTGTTTCCCACTTTATGTTCTCAAGCAGGCAGCAGCAACGGCTTAGGTTGGAAGCACACTTTAGGCTCCAGTTTTCAATCCCCGTTTATCATCAGTCTCCTCCATCATTTTTGCTAAATGAAGGCTGTCCCCAGACCTCCTCCCATAGAGCTGCCTGAAGGAACATCAGTTTCCCTGGGACTGGGGAAATCAGAGATGAGGAAATTTAAATGTCCCAGACAGCTAACCTATTTGGTTAGTTTGAGGGTATAATTTGCATTATAATTTTATTCCGAATGTTAAACCACATGAAGTGGTGCTGTCTGTTCTCATGAGTGTTGTTGGTCACTCTCAATGGTGCATGGGTTTCTTCAGCTGGGAGCACAGCACTGAGAGTCTCAGCAATCACTGTCTCACCGTCATTCATTCAGTTATCATTGTCAGCCGTCAGAGGTTCCGGGAAGACTTTGGAGTGCATGCTTACATACTCCCTTCTTCAGTGCTAGGGTAGTCAGGAAACCTGCCCAAAGTCACACCAGTGGAGAGGGCTACAACTAGTATTAATACCTCACCCCAAATTTCTCCTTATGTCCAAATTCAGGAAGAAAAAAAATGAAGATCATTTTTGCACCAAAGAATGTCAAGACAGTATTCTTGATAATAAAATCTTGATAACTGATGTTAGAAAAATCTGAACTTGGCAAAACAGAATAACTAGTAGAGAAAAGTAGAACAGATGTACAGTGCCTCCATGGGAACAAACACTGGCATTTGTGACATGCCAACCCTCTGACACTGTGCTTACTGACTAAGTGGGACATAACATACACAGCGTGGATGCACTGGATGGGTGAATGGATGGTCACATGTTGGGCAGACAGAGGCAGATAGTATCAGCTTTCACCATGCTACTCAGAATGGATGGCCATTCAAAGTAAGTGTATTGTCTGTTTCTGGAATTTTCCATTTAGGCCATTGTTGACAATGGGTAAGTGAAACTGAGGAGAGCAACATTGCAGATAAGGGAAGCTATTGTACATGCTGGATTAAACAATTGACTGTGGAGCTAATTCATCTTACAATTACCCTTTATTAATCTTCTTGGTTTGATTCAAACTTCTAAAGATTCCCATAGACAAATATAAATTAAACATTTTATCTGGGATCTTTGAAGACATAAGTAAACTATTATAAAAACATGCTACACCCTTTAAAGCTAATCACTCCCTAAAAGTCTATTCAGATTCCTGTTTGATTGAAAGAAATGGCAGGTGAAAAACAAACAAACAAACAAACCCCCACTCTTATTTGGCAGCAGGCAAAAGAACTGGTTCCTGGGGCCTGGTGAGGGCACCATGTGGGAAAACACTCTTAGCTGGGAATCTTGGTTTTCCCATCCACTAATGAGTAAACATAATGTCACTATCTTGGTATTGCAATTCGTGTGTTCCAAACTGAAATTTGTTAAGTTAGCATTTAAGATGCTATTTAATGTAAAAGAGGGCTATTTCATTACTGTTTTGCTTTATTATTATTGTTCATCTCTTACTGTGGCTGATTTTTTAATTAAACTCTATTAAAGGTATACAGGGAAGTACATTACACACACACACACACACACACACACACACACACACACACACACACTATGGATCAGGGAGATATCTTGTTACTATTTCTAGTTTCTAGAATACTTGGGAGGTCTGTGAAATGAGTCCCCAGTGGAAAAGAGAGGCATGGTGCATCACTCACATACCATGGGCGAACTCTGTGATAGGCCCTGGACTTAATACATAGCCACGGGAAACCACTCCGTGAGAAAGCAGGGTAAAGGACCTGCGGCAGAGTTCTACCCAGGTTCAGGGTGTTGTGAGCATGGAGGAGGGTGTGTAACCAGGCCTGGAGGCTCAGAAGACTCACGCTTGGAAAAACAAAACAAAACAAAACGTGTCTAGATGGATATGAATGGCTAACCAAGGATTAACAGGGAGTGAGAGGATGGATGTTCCAGTCATAGAGAACACAATTGGGAAAGGCCAGAGGATGGAAACCCAGGTCCAGTTCAGAGGCATCTATAAAATTCAGTAGTGCATACAATGCGTTTGGGATCATCATGATTCGAGAACAGGAGTTCTTAGAGTCCTGTCGTCCTCACGCACACCAAGTTCACTTTCAGAGTGTTACTGCATGTTTTCCAGCCTTGTATTTGGGGATTGGTTCAACAAGACTGTGACAGGGTTTGGAATCCGCACTTTTAACCAGGATTCTAAGGTGAGAATCCTGAAGAAGCGTGCCTGTGAAGGTTGCTATAGGAGGAGATGTAACGTGAAAGGACTCTAACAGAATGGCAGTTTGATCCAATTAACACTGTAGCCAAGAGGATACAAATATACACATATGTTCATCCCAGGTTGCTAAAGAACAGATTTAGAGCCTGCCTTTAGGTTTCTTCAATGGTCCTGGCACTTTCTCTATTCCTTCATAAAAGGGGGTATAAGAGCATAAGAAATAAAGAGAACTCCTTCAAATAGTAGTCATTAATTTTCAAGAGTAAAGTCAGGCATTTAAGACAACTTTGACAGTGGGTGACATGCTAATGTATAGTAGGAAGTGTTTGGTAAAGCCTTGGCAGTGCTGGTGCATCATGGGGACTGTGAGTAATGAGGCTTTGGGGGCTGGAAGGATGGCGAGACCGCTGAGAGCATTGCTGCTCCTGTGGAGGTCTGAGTTTGATTCCCATCACCGAGTCAGGGGGCATCCACCCAACCACCTGTAACACTGGTTACAGGGGATCCAGCACCCTCTTCTGGCCTCTGGAGACACTGCACTATATGCACAGATGACAGAAGACAGACAGACAGACAGACAGACACACACACACACACACACACACACACACACACACACAAATAAAAACAAAATAATTTTTAAAAAGGGCTGGGGGCTGATAGGAGGCCTTCAGTCACAGGAGCTTCTCAAAGGGGACTGTGGAGCCCTGGTCTCCTTCCCATTTTGTGCACTGGCCATGAGCTGAGTGACTCTCTTCTGCTCCCCACCTCCAGCAGGAGGTGATGCCTCTTACAGAACCTAAAGCAATGGATTTCAAACCATGAATTGAAACTTTTGTAACTGGAGCCAAAATAAACCTTTCTTCTTTATATGTTGATTATCTTGGCTATTTCACTACAACAACAGAAAGCTAACACAACCACCTTATTATTATAAAATATTTTATATAAAAATCACAAATAACAATTAAAATATTTGTTAGTGTTTAGGGATGTGGGATAGTTTGGTTTAGCTGATTCATACAACCCCAGACTCTCCTACATTTGTAACCCACAGCAACAGGATCAGGGTCCCAGAGCTTTGGTTAAACCACAGCATTAATATCATACTGGCTACCCAGGCCTGTCTATGGGGGTATGGTAGGTGTTGATTGTCAATTGACAGCATCTGGGATCACCCCTAGGCAGACCTCCAGGCATACCTGTGAGGGATCATTTAGGTGAATGTTAGCATCTGAGAATGTCAGTAAGAGGTTATCTTGATTCGTTTAATTTATATGGGAAGCCACATCTTAACTGTGCATGGGGCTCCTAGTCTAAACAGAATGGAGATAGGGAGTGGATTAGTAGCTAGCAAGCATTCACTGCTCCTGCTTTCTAACTGTGGATATGATGTGACTGTTTGCTTCAAGCCTCTGTTGCCATAACTTCCCCGCTGTAACCTTGAACTATGGGCTGAAATAAATCTACCCTTCCTTAAACTGATTTTGGTGAGAGAATTTTTTCACCAATAGGGAAAAAAAAAAAGAAAAAAAAAAACAGGAAAGACAGGAGACTTTCTGCAGAAAACAAGGGAAGTTTTACAAGTGTCTATACATTCCCAAGCAGGCACACTGGGTTGCCTACAAAGATGTCCAAGTGCTAAATATGCCCAGGAGTGGTAGAGCTCAGTCATATAGCACATAGCGGGTCTGTTTTCCAAGGACTCTTCACAGTGGTTTCCATCCAAGACTCCTGGTGAACGCAGCACAGAGCTGCACGCACATCAGTGTCTGTTGGCCAACAGAGAACTAGGTAAAAAAAGTGAACTTTATGGACACAATGGAACTTATTTTTAGCAATACATGTAACTACATATGTAACCCTTTAGGATGAACTGGAGGTTGGGGAACTGGAAGCTTTGTGGATTTAGCATCTACCTTTGAATAAAAGGTGGGAAAAATGCATGTGGGATTCCCAAGCTCCATGGCTACTGCAGTGTTCTAGCAAACATTCAAAATCCTCTTGTGCCTGTGAACCTGTAGTGGTTGAAGTACCAATGTGGAGAAGTGGCTTGAATTTCTTACAAGATCTCCAGTCATAGAACAACACTCCGAAGATTCAGATTTGGGTCCTTAACTCTTCATGACTGGTCAGACCCAGCCTGCTGTGTTCTCTTCAGAGTGACAGAGATGAAATACCTCTTCTCTGCCAATCTCTAAAGATGACATTTTGTAGGGCTCTTACAAAAAGTGACTAATGTTGCAGAGCTATCAGAATTCTGTCACAACTGAGAGTCCACACTGGGGATAGACAGTTTTGTGGGAAAGTGTCTGCAGTGTTCACAGGCCGAGAATGAGAAGTCTGGCAGAATCTTAACCTACAGCTCACTATCTGAGGGATGAGGAGAGGTTAATCCTTGATTTTATAGGCAATATCAAGTACCTTGATGTTAGGAGGTGTTTAGAATTTACTTTCTGTGATAGGGATAGTAGTAAACTGGGACAATCTTCCCTGGACATGCATAGATAAATTGTCTGTAGGACAGAAAGTTTCCATCCAAATAATTACTAACCACTAGCTGAGTTGGGGAGGGTGTCTACAAACTTAGAATGATGGAGTCTATTCCACACAGCTGTGGCTGCTTAGAGATATTGTGGGGACCATTAGAAGGATCTATTGCATGTCTAAATCTGGAACACCAGTCTGTCCTGAGGCTTGAAAGAGGTTCAACCATTAAACTGTGCAGACTGCTTTGACAGCGAGTGTTGGTTAATTACAGGGGCAATCTAATTACAAGGTTCCCCCGTAATTGATTCCCTTTCAAGTGTGTGGAAACTTCACTTGATATGCATTTGCTCCTGGAACTCATGGGAATAGATCAGATTCTTGGGGCTGTGTGTATCTTAGAACTCAGGCGGCCATTGTGACTATACTCTGGAGTCCACCTTAGGGGATTCTTCTGAGTCAGTTTTCCTTCCTTTCTTCATTCCTTCCATTCATTTCTCAGTTCATCCATCCATTCAGCATTCTACAGTAGTAACATGCACTTGCATCACTGGTCTCTAAGGATGTGAAGATATACTGAATAGAGTCACTGCCACAGACAGACTTCTAGTAGTTGGGCAGATGCAAAAATACTTAAAACTATATACTAATTATTGGGTCAGTGAGGCATATAGAACAGGGAGAAAACATGGAAGACATCCTTGATTTTGCTTCATAGGCAAGGGTGTTGACATGTGCAAGAGTAACACTGGCTGAGAGGCAGCACGAGAAACAGTGAAGATGAGTAAACAGTGTGGGGATGGGGGAAGAAAAAATCCAGAACTGTGTGAGAAGCACTGGCCGACACAGTGAACGACCTAGAGTAGCAGGTACCACTGTGCTTTCCTTCCACACATGATGGACAGGAAATGCTTTGCAAGCTCTATAAAGACTGGAGATAACAGCCACTGAG
Source organism: Peromyscus attwateri (assembly GCA_902168425.1). Classification (NCBI taxonomy): domain Eukaryota; kingdom Metazoa; phylum Chordata; class Mammalia; order Rodentia; family Cricetidae; genus Peromyscus; species Peromyscus attwateri. The sequence goes on along the minus strand of CABHPP010122273.1, from coordinate 12,394 downwards.
AAATCGCTATGTGCTAAGCCTCTGCTATAACAAGATCCCATCTACTTAAGTGGCTGAAGAAGGGTTTTGTGTGTGTGTGTGTGTGTGTGTGTGTGTGTGTGTGTGTGTGTGTGCATGCACACACATTTCCACACCACAGATGAGGACAGTGGCAGGACAGGAGTGTTGAGAATAAGGTCATTACACTGTGTGCTGAAGTTAGGCTCCTGATTTGGGGCTGTTTGTTCTAGGATAGAAGCTCTTTTTTTGTCACCTCTGTGCTGGCTTGTTTTATGCCAACTTGACACAAGCTAGAGTCATCAGAGAGGATAGAACCTCAATTGAGAAAATGCCTCCATCAGATTGGGCTGTAGACAACCTTAATTAGTGGCTGATGGGGGTGGGGAGCAGCCCATTGTGGGTGGGGCCATCCTGGGGCTGGTAGTCCTAGGATCTATAAGAAATCAGGCCAAGCAAGCCGTGATGAGCAAGCCAGAAAGCAGCACTTTTCCATGGCCTCTACCTCAGTTCCTGCCTCCAGGTTCCTACGATATTTGAGTTCCTGTCCTGGCCTCCCCCAGTGTGGACTACAATATGGAAGTGTAAGCCAAACAAACCCCTTCCTCTCCAACCTGCTTTTGGTCATGGTGTTTCACCATAGCAATAGATACCCCAACTGAGGCATTCTTCAAATATAAAGGAGATGTCTGAAACATGCCTCCAAATCCACTGGGGCTTCTGAAGTGTAGCTCAGTTGGTAGAGAACTTCCCTAGTAAGGATGAGGTCCTGAGTTCAATCTTGACCCAAGCACTCAGTAAACCAATTGTGGTGGGGCAGGTCCACGCACCTGGGAAGTGGAGGTAGGAGGATAAGGAGTTCAAGATCATTCTTGTTTATATAGTTGGTTTGAGTACAGATTGAAATACTCGAGACCTTGTCTCAAAAAAAAAAAAAAAAAAGAAAGAAAAAAGAAAAAGAAAAAGAAAGAGTCTGAGCCATTGAGACTGTCCGTGTCCTCATTCATGAACTGATGAAGTTGTGAACATGAACTCTGAGGACATCGATACTTTGAGATTCTATTTTAATTAAATCTTTCCCCAGGCTTAAGAACCCTTTTTTGGTCTTACATAAATCTCTCTAACTACTCCCATAAGACACTTTATATCAGTATTAACGACCCTGGTGCACAGGGCAGCCTGACAGCCACCATCTTAGGGTGATTATGCCACTGTAGTCTGTCCACACTTCCATATTAAATTCCTGCAAGGATGTTCTTATCTTTAAGGTACATGATATGCATTTTAATTCTGATTAATTACCGAGCTATTCACGGGGCTCTTTCTAATTCCTCAAAAGGAGTAGAAGTGGGCAGTAGACAGATGCAGACAAATGACGGCAGGGTCACTTTCCTCTTCTTCGCTACATGATTTAATAAGCCGGCATTCTCCAGTTGTACCCTGTTTTCCTAGAGGGATGCACCTAACAGCAGCAGAGTCAAGTAAGAATGGCCTGCAAGAGAATGTTTGCTTCTAACTCTTACCACGCACGGCAGACTGGACTGCAGTTACGTCAGCAGAGAGCTAGGACCTCATCTTATTTTCAGTACAGCTCTTGATGTACTGGCTGCTTTCCCAGTAGCATCTATAACATGTGATGGGAAACATTTCTTTCAAAACACTCGGTTGAATCCAAACGGTCTTTCACGTTTGGAGACCCTCAGCTTTCTGAGTCTCAGCAGACAGTAGAGAAGGTACTTCTCACGGTCGGCCCTGAAGCCAGGTATGGAACTGATGCTGTGTCCCACCTATCATCCCCTCTCTCCCCAGGATTTGGATACACAGACGCGGTCGCAGTACAGGGGCCATGCTGGTGGCAAGGAGCAGCGCTGAAGCTTCACGGTGAGGCTTCTGTGTCCTGCAGCAGTAGTGCAGAGGCCAATCCAGCCCTCGCGTTGGTGTCAGCAGAAGCAAACTCTTCTTGAAGACTGTGAAGACTGCGCAGGCACTCAAGTCAGCCTAATTGGACTTGATTTGGCCTGTCTCCCTCCTTCTTATCATTCTTATCTGGTCCCACCATCCTTAGCTTAGTTCTAGGAGCCTGTTAGTACCCACAATGTACTTCTTTTTTACATTAAAAAATTACCTCAAACCCTTTTATTTCAAAATATCTCTCAAGCCTATAGAAGAATTTTGAGAGTATGGATTACCGAATGTCTTTTCTCAGTTTAACCATTTTTTTAAATCAGTTTGTTCTATTTGCTTAGTTTTCCTTTTTTCCATATGCCCTCTCTCCATACATACAATTTATTATCATATATAACTCAAACAAGAGTAGGTTACATATTTATCATCATTTATGTAGCCATTTATCATCATTCATGTAGCAGTATGCATACTTTATGAAGAAGAATCATACTCTTTTTGAAGTATTTTAATCACATATTATACCCAAGATTCATACAACATTTTCATACATGTGCATTTTGTATTTTGATCATATTCACCCTATTATCCTCTCTTGCCCTCTTCCCACCCCCACTGATCCCTTTTTTCTTCCCAATCTGTCCAATTTCATGTCTTTTACTATTTATTTATTCATTTGTTTATTTGCTTGTTGTGTGACCCAATGAGTTCATTTATAGTCACTTATGAACAAGGCCATCCTTTTATACTCTCACATTGGTTCTCCAACTTGAGAAATTTAACACCACACTATACTAACGACTTCTGGTCTGTATTCAAATTTTGCTAATCACATCAGTGAGCAGTGTCCTTAGCCATTGTCTTTATTCATCCAAATCTATTTTAGGGTCATATATTGCATTTATTCTTCTTATCTATTTAGTCTTCTTTTAATTTGCATCAACTTTTCTGCTTTTCCTTCTTTTATGATATTGGTATTTCAGAAACACAAAATCTGATTATTTCATAGAACTTCCTTCATAATTTGCCTGAGTTTCTTGTGATTGAATTCGGCAGTGATTTCAGCTTGAATCTCTTTGGGGCAGTACATCCAGAGGCTCAGATGGTCATGTGATCCCTCATGACGCCGACTTTCATTGTTTAGTTATGGTGTTTTCTAATGTCATCATCAAAAGTTAGCATCTTTTCTCTTCTTAACTTTGAAGATGGTGTTTTGATACTGTGTGCCTGATTTCTTTCTAATCAAATGCCATTCCCATCGATCAGGGTTTTTTTTTGGGGGGGGGGGGGCTTTCTCACAAGGTTCAGGATGCCCTTGAACTTGATATGTTGCCAAAGATGACCTTGAACTCCTGATCCCCCTGACTCCACTTCCTGAGTGAGTGTTGAGACATAGGCCACCCTGCCCCTGACTTGCATGGATCATGCCTGTGAGTCAGTTTCTATGATGACGGTAAACAACGGTTACTTTTCTATTTGCATCACTTCCTTCCTGCTTGTTAATTGCTTGAATATACTTTTTTTCTTTTTTTTTTTTTTTTTTTTTTGAGGTAGGGTTACTTTGTACAGCCTTGGCTATCCTGGAACTAGCTCTGTAGACCAGGCTGGCCTCGAATTCATAGAGTTCTGCCTGCCTCTGTCTCCTGAGTGCTGGGATCAAAGGTGTGCACCACCACTGTCTGACTGAATATATTTTTAATGAGTCCTCATCTGCTGTATGAGATAGAGTTTGTCTCAGTTACTTACACTTAAAAACCTGACTGAGTACATCTAAGAACTAAGAATAATGCCAAGAAAGCCCATCAAATAATTTCACTCAAATATTCTATCTAGTTAGTTCAAAGAGGTGAGCAGCATTAGGACAAGAAAGCATATAACTTCTCAAGTTAGTTCACTCCACTGGTACAACACATTTCAGGCCAGACCTTCTTCGACTCTCAGCCAAATGACAGCTAAAATGGGTCGTGTAAATATCAAATAGTTATAACACAGCTGAAAAGCAGGAAAATGTCAGCGTTGGTGACTGAGTGCCAAACACCTGGCTATTTGGAAACATCTCCTGGTTTATTGCAATGTTTACTTTTCATTTAGCTTTTTCAATGTCATAAATGTCAAAATAAGAATAAAGGTGCAATAGAAATAAAAAATCAAAGAAAGGCAGACTTCATCCCAATATTGACTCCAGTAACTAAACAGATTAGGGCTTTGAGGGAAATTAAAAATTTTTTCCAGTCCCAAATTTCTCATTTATGAAATGAGATGGTTGAGTTGAACTTTTTAAATTAAGGATTCTGTGACCTGAAAATAGCACATTTTCTTTTTTCTTTCTTTCTTTCTTTCTTTCTTTCTTTCTTTCTTTCTTTCTTTCTTTCTTTCTTTCTTTCTTTCTTTCTAGAACACAGAAACTGTTCACCTAGAATGTTCTATTCAGCACATTTGGATCCAAGATTATTTTGGAATAGACCAAACACCAGTAAAATGGCTCCCAAGCCTTCAGAGAATAGAGACATCAGTACGATTTAGTGTAAAGAGGCTCAAGCGGTTTCAGGCTATCAGAGTGACTGTCTTTCCTGAGAGAAACAATCTCACACAGCTTGGTACGGTCAGACCCAGAATGACGTGCCTCATTTGGACACACTATCAGGGAGCCATTAAACAACACAGACATCCTAATGAAACACAGTCGAGTGGAATGGGCTGTTCATCCTGCGTAAGAAAAGATTTCAACGGATGAAGACATAATAGTCTCTCAAAGACAGGAAGGTCATTTTGTTTAGGGGGAACATCATGTTGACCTGCGTCTCCCCTGGAGGGAAACTGCAGCTCGCTTGGTGTCTGTTCCACTGTTAAAGCAGGGAAGGTGCTGTCCACATAACAAGACATTCTGTGCACATACAGTTTCGATCACTGCTGCTCTTTTGGGGGGACCTCATCATGCTCTGTGACATCAAAAAGCTACCCAAGAATTAAGTGTTTGTAGAGGGTATCAGTTCAATGACAGGGCTCTGCTTTCCACGCAGAGGTTCCACACATCAGTGCTTCTCAAATGTGGATGTGCATGTAAATCCCGATGCCCTGGTCTGCAGTAGCATCTGAGATTCTACAGTTCTAACAAGCCCTCAGCTGTTTCGTGTCCATATATTCATCTGCTTATTCAAGTGTTAAAGGCCACAAGATCTGAGCATAACTTTTAGAACCTGCCTCCCTAGCACCATTAACACCGATGTACAAGGGAAAAGGACATATCACACAGCTCTGGTAGCCTTATTTTCCTCATATTGCCTTAAGGAGATTCATGTTTTCCAATTGTCAACTCTCTGTTCACACACTGTGTGTTGATTTTGTGGGGCTTAGTCTGATGGCCACCTACCAATTGCCTGGTGATCAGGCAATATTTCCCTGACAAATGTTGGATTTGCTTATCATAGATGGTTGCTTCAGTTGACTGCACTCTTTTATTAATTAATTAATTTGAGACACAGAGATATGCACACACATGCTGGCACACACCGGGTGTGTGCTTCCTCAGGATGTTTCTCCCTGCATTTCTTCTCTAAGCCATGCTGGTTTAGTACCAGGGGCTCATGTGTGCACAGACGTTGCACTGCTCAGCTATTTATTCTCCCTGCATTTGGCTTCATAAATCTCAAGCAAGCATCTTGCCCACCAGGATGTTCTGTGTGGTGCCTTCCTACTGTTTATCCCTTTAGGAAACTTTACTTCGATGTTACCACTTTGCACTCCAAAACCTGGAGAGTATGGAGATACAGTTTTATGAAAATAATCTCTTACATTCAAAGATAATAATAAACCTTTGCTAGACCTCACGGCCAAATTAGTAAAATGCCTTGAGGTCACTTGAGAGTCTACCTGCTATCCTACTGTGTACTCAGTCTGTTTGTTTAACCTACCTTTAAGAGAACAATGTGACAACCAGCCTTGCCTGGGGGTTCCCATGTAATAAGCTTTTACAACCTGTTAAAACTTAGCTTTAATCTTAAGTAATGTTCTCTTCAATGCCCCCGACCCAGAGTAATACATGTTTGTATGTGTGTGTTGTGGTAATCGTTTGCTCAAAGCAGCCAACAGTTGGAAGAAACCTTATACCATAAAATCCATCATAAATGTTGGAAACAACATATAGAGAGCTTGTTTACAGTGCTTTGAGGCCAGCTGGTGTCAGTTGGAGTTAATGACTTAATCTATTGTAAAACGCTGCCAATAATTTCTGTAAAGAATCCTCATTTCTTTCCCATATGATGCTTTCTGAGCTGTTCAATAAATACAGAGCAGAGGCCTTTATCATGAACACAACCACAGGAATGGATACAGACACAAACTAGTAACCACAAACTGCAGACAAAAGACATAGGCAGAGAAGTAGAGAATTCAAACTTGGGCTCACCCTTGATCAAAGTAATCTGAGAAGTCTGTGATTTCACTGCTTAATGCAATGCCGAGGTATTTTTGTGCCCTGATGTCACCTTTAATGCATTTAATGCAGTAGAGAATGGGTCTGCTCCTTTCCTAAACAGCAGCCTGCAAGCAATTCCACAGTCATTGTGGCCTCCTGAGATTTTACTTTCCAAACATTTTAATCAGTATGCATACGGCATTTTTTGAATTTGTATACTATACCAGTTGCTTTAAGAGCCACATGGCTTTGAAGAGGTGCATGGGAGTAGGAATTCTGTGTCACCCTAGGTAGACTGCTGGCATCAAAACAGCAACAACCCTTTCTTGATATCTCTATGATTCATAGATCACCAGATGGTACTCTTTGGGGGAGGAAAATGTTGCTACATCAAGCCTCAATCACAGGACTTGCCTGGGTTTACAGAGGTATGTTCACATGGACAGTGGGTTGGAGCTGAGCATATATCTGTAATGCTAGCTACCCCACCTGGCTCTGGTCTGTTCAACTGCAACACTGCTGACAGAGATCTGTATATCTCTCTCCGGCAAGACAGTGGATAAACAGCTTCCTGCTCTCTCAATGTGCAAGCACTGTCATCCATGTGGTTTATAACGTGATTGTCTAAAGGAAAAATCCATAGAAATGACCTGTTCACTGAAATCCCACTTGAAGTGTGATGCTGGCTATTTATCCAATGGAATTTAAATAAGAGAATGTTATCTCCTAATAAGAATAAGCCAAAGTGTTACAGTTTGACACTACAGGATGGCATTGGCAGCTCTGAAAATCCACTAATTGTCTTGATACTGAACCAACAAGATATTAACTACCTTCCTGCTTGTATTTGGCACAATACGGTAATGTAATAGATAGGACATAATCATCTTTCTCAGAAGACCAGGAAAGGACAATCTTCCATTTTGTATCCTTATTAGAAGGTACGGCAGAGGTGAGGAGAGGGAGTGAAGGTAAGCACCACAGAAGGAAATGGTACCCCTTATTCTGGTCTTATCAAAATAACCTTGCCATTTGGAAGTTCTGAGTATAGAAAATGGTGATGTGTGCTTCAGAAACGGGACAACTTTTTTTCCTCCATGAGCCTATTTGATTTTTCTTTTTTGGAAACAGCTTTTGCTATGTAGCCCAGGCTGATCTTGAACCTTCCTCCTCCTCCAGTCTCCTGACGTTTTGCTGGGATTACAGGTATGTGCCACCACACCCCAAAACACACGTGAAGTCACATCACTTTATCGTCACTAAAATTCAGCTGGACTTGGGTCTCTCAGTAAGAGGACACAGAATGGTGGTTTACCTGCACACTCACTGCAAGAGAGGTGCTACTTTAGTAACTGCATCAGGAAGTCCATTCTGAGCTGCGAGCCCTTGAAACAGCTCTAGGTATACCACTGTTGGTAAAGAGTGACCTCAACGGAAAGAGAGAAGGCCCAAACTAAGCCAGGCAAACAAAGTAAAGCAGCCTGCCAGATGTTCTCACTGCATGGTACACCGCATCTCAATGCTTCCAAGGTTGGCAGTGGTGATGGAGAAATGCTGGATTTTCAAATCAACAAGCTCTGTTTTAACTTTCTCTTCATCTGTACTTTAAAAATGTTTTAGAGTCAAAACATACATGTGCTGGAATTTGTAGTTTCAAGCATATGCTTTTAGGAAGAATTTTATGAACCATGAATAAAATCTATAGAGCCCATAATATGGGTTTTAGAGTGTCTACTGTTAATTGCTGGCTGGAATGAAATTTTCAGCTTAATCAGATATCCTATAACACTTAACCACAGCTATTAGAATGTTAGTGCTAAATGCTCAGTGTTAAACCCATATCAAGTATAACTGCTTGTGAATATACGGAAAGGCACTTTAGAATCTTGCTGGAGATTTTCCTGTAATTTTGAGCATCTGCTTAACTGGACATGAATTTTCTTCAACAGAGTTGTAGTTAATAGTGAAGAAAATAACCTCATTTTTAAAATGTTGGTCATTACTCATAGCAAAGCTTGTGAGGGGAGGCATGTGCCACTTAAGCTGAGTACAAGGGGCAAGGGCAAGGGCAGTAGCCACCCTTGACCAAGACAACAGAACCAGCCCTGCCCAAACACCAGACCTGGCTCACCCTGCCTAAAACATCATACCCTGCCTTCACTCCAAATGCCGATGGTTCAAATACCACGACGAGGGGTGTGTGGAGGGCTAGCGGCTGATGGCTTAGCAAAGGGTTGATAAAGAAATGACGTAGGGTGAAAGGTACCATGGGAGTGTGGAAGAGGCACCTGCCAGAAAGCAGGAAGTTCCCCGAATAACATCAGCAGCTTACTGAGGGTCTCCATTGTGGCAAGCTGAGGCAGGATGCTGAAAGCATCCACAGCCTATGCTGGCCTGACTCCTTAGTTCTTGGTGTTGAGAAAACCTAAAGAAATCTCCAGTGTCAGGTCTTATATATTAACATGATTGATTTATTTACCTAAGTAGAGCCCCTCTGTGAAAATTTTAAGGAAAAGCTCAAGTAGCATTATAAATTAAAAAAAAAAAACTCAAATCTCTTTTTTGGGGGGACAACAGACAAAATGCTGACTTTGAGAGTGACTAACAGTATTCTAAGTTTCTGGTATACATGCTCTCTATGTGTTGTGAAGGTTCAATAAGTGAAGAATCTGCACTGAAGGCCTGGGATGAAGATCCGTCACCATCACAAAGAGATTATTTTGGGTCTGGTTTCTTTCTGAAATAAGTTTTTTTTTAATAACAAAAGGAGAAATTACCACTAATTCTTCATTTCCAAGAAAAACCACCTTAGTTGAAAATGTAAATGACATTGATCTATATTTATACTCCAGCAGGAAACGGGTTGGGTTAGGAAACTATCCAGAGACCATGCGTACTTTTGCTCCTGCTGGCAGTGGTAACTCATACCCACAGGAGCAAACAGGCACATTAGCACTGAGCATGGGGATCCTGGTGGGATTAGGACCAGAGTGTGCTTATCAGTAGTAGACTGCTCTGTCTCAACTGACGCTGGAGCGTAATTTAGTCACCATCGATCCCTTTGTGAGAAGGGAGAAGGAAGCGAGACGAAAGCCATCACTAACGAGAGCCATCCTTGCTTAAGTTACTGAGGTAATCAGTTCCCTCTGGAAATAACTGGTGAGCCAGTGGAAAACAACACACCTCCTGCACCTGAGAAACATAGTCACGGAGATGGCCATGAAACCAAGAAGTATGTTCCTTCCTGTGCTTTGTTCCTTTTTAAGAGATGACACTTTTCAACTTGTAATGAACTATCAGAGTGAACCAAATGGGTGTTTTTAAAAGCCTGTGAGTGCAGGCTCTACCACAAGGAGACCAGCTAGCCTTTTGTGTGAGAATCAGGCATCCACTTGCAGAAGCATTAAGTTGGAAACATGAAGGCTCTGCAGGAGTTTTAATTGGACTATTTTTAAGGCTTCATGTGAACACCCCCCCTCCACTCCAGATTGTTATTTACAAAGCACTTTGTTTTTAAAATATCTTGCATACAGAAAAGAGAGGACTTAGAAGGCATAGGACACGATTCCAAGGGTTTTCTGTTTTATACCTGTTTTAATACAGCCGAGTAATACCAGCCTTTCAAATACGCCCAAAGCTGGCAGCAGCCTCAGTCAACATTCATGCTCCTGGTCTATGCTACAGAGGATGTGTTGGGATTTTAACTGAAAATATTTGAGGGTGTTTGGACTGTGTTTGTGCTTGTGCGTGAATAGAGTCAGGCACACACAAGACAGAGCTAAAACCAATAAGGAGCCATTCTTTAAATATACCAACACTATGGAGGGTCTATCTACAGGCTAAATGACAGTGTTGGGGGGAGAGTGGGTGTTTAAGAATGTAAACAAAGATACATCATGAATCAGGTTGTCAGAGGTGATTTGGGGATAATCAGAATTCCCATTCAGACCACATCTGAAATTTTTTGTTCAACATAATGGTCAAGAGTGAGGGGGAAAAGCATTGTGCTCGAAAATTTTGGCAAGGATGCTGATCATGGCTTTTGTTCTGTAACATTCTCAAGTTCGGCTTGGCAGAACAGATCTGGGAGCTTCACTGCAAGCCCCGGTGTGCTGTTCCAGCAGCGCATGCCACAGTGGGAACAAATGGGCAATCTTGTTGTCACATTCTGTCTCCTCTTCCAAGGCAAAAGCAAACTGTTCTAGACCGGTTAAGTTTCAATAGCACCCTCTCTTAAAATATCCTGAAAATTGAGTTGAAACTGTTTTGGAGGGTGTGTGAATTCACCAGACTGTTTCTGCAAGTCTGCATTCACAAGAACCTATCTTGGAATAAGCAAACAAACAAACAAACAAACAATTAATTAATTAATTAATAACAAAAAACATCAAAAATCCCAAAAACAAAAATGTCATGGAAAGTTTTTAATAAATTGCATTAGGCTGTCAACTATGATTTCTGTGTATATGAGAAATTTTCTGAGAGCTGAATCTATTTATTCAAATGTTCCTCTTTTACCTTTGTGAAGAGATTATTTAATAATGCTATGTAAATAATGAAAGTTTAAGTATCATTCCTGGGTGAAAACAAAGCACAACATTTAATCAGTCCTTTGCTGCTGGCTTCCCACCCCCCAGTAGTGGAGAGTTCCTTTGATTTTAAATTTTCTAATCAGGCAGATTGAATTTGCTACATATCTTTAAATTATACTAATAATTATCCATCAAATGTGACATAATCCCATTAATGACTTTCAAAGCAGGATGATGTCAGTGACAGGGCAATGCTGTTGGAATTCTACTTGGCTGACTCTGAATTCTTACTAAACTTAAGATACAATCAGTAATACGTTTTAGATAAGATACAATTAGTATTATGCTTTAGATAACAGTACAAGATAGTTCAAAGGAATTTCCCCAAGACCTGGAAATTAAATATTAAGTCATGCATACATCAGTCTATTTGTTATGTCTCCGGGAGTCTAAAAGACTGGAGAGGCATCTTTGGCACTCACACAGACACACCGGATAGATGCCAGGTGTGAGGGACACCGCCTATGAGGACTGCTATCTGAGTGTTTTTGGAAAGGAAGCCCCAGGGGAAACATGTCCAGGGATAGAGAATGAGCTCCACTCACACTTTAGAAGGCTGAGTTAGTGCTTGGGTTATCTGACCACACAGCAGCACAATTTTATCCTGAGGAAAATCAACCTCGTGCATGAAAACTACACTCAAGGTTAAAGTAATCTTCCCAACTGAGTACAGCGCTGGTATCTGAAGGAGCCCCTCCTGAGAACCCCAGAGCCGCTCCACTGTGACTACTGGGACAGATGACAATGTCCCGTCACCTGAAGGGGGAAATACATCGCAGAACATTTAAAATATAATGCATTACAGAACAGCCGCGGCTAAGTGCTGGGACTGTGGAGAGCCCTGTGCAGGCAGGAGAGGCGGCAAGTCTGGCTGATGTTTGCCCTTCAGCTGACATACGTGCGAGGTGCAGCGATGGGATTGCAAGGAAACATGGTCACCTCCTCGGGTTCCTCTGCTAGGATCCCAGAGCCGGCTTAAAGGCACAGCCTCAGGACTGAACAGAAAACAAACTTCCCAGCGTAAGTTCCCGGTCTTTCCTCCCCATCCCACCCTGGGACACAGTCCAGTGTTTCTGGAGAATGCAAACGCTTCGGTCATGGTGCACCAGTCACTTGTTGAGTTGGGCGAGGTGCAGCTCTGGCCCCCAGGAACTTGGGGAGCATTGGCTCCCCCATGGACCCGCAGAAGGAGGTCTCTTACCTGCATGTGTCCCTGGTACATTCTGCTCCGACGTCGTCAGGGCTCCCGAGGCTGCAGGGCTGCTTTCCCGGCTGGCTCGTAGAGAGGAGCAGGGCGGGCAGCGCGGTGAGGGCTCTCGGCGGGGCGCCCGGGCCACCAGCTACAGGGCGCAGGCGGGCGAGAGGGCGGCGGGGCGAGCGGCGCGCTGCGGAGCTGTCCTCCACGCGGGTGCTGAGTGCGCGCGGGCACGGGGACGCGGGGCCGGGCTCTCCGCGGGCGCAGTGCTGCTCGCCGCGCCTCTCCAAC
>CABHPP010122272.1:11010-24666 GCA_902168425.1 Peromyscus attwateri | reverse complement strand
AGTCAAGCAGGGGAGGAAAGAAGAGCGGAGTCCCACAGTCTCCTTTGGTCTGTGTCCCCCAGTCACTTAAGCACTTCCCATCAGACTTTCATCTCTTAGAGGGTTCCACCTCCTCATAACAATCTGGGCCCGAGGCTTCACCTAGTATAGTAGATAGCTGAGAGACATTCAACATGCAAACCGTACCAAGTGATCTGACTACTTGTGAATTTGTGGTTCCACAAGAACCTTGGGATTTATTTCCCTTGTATATAAAACTGCCGTTGAGATTTTTCTAGGGTTTGCATTAAATCTGCACATCACAGTTAGTGTAGCTGCTTAAACAATATCAAATATCCCAATCTATAAAAATGAGTATATTCATTTCAATGTCTTATAACATATTTCCCTAGATATTTGTATTTTCAGTGTATGTATTTTTCACTTGATAATTAAGATTATACATACATACATATATACATATACATACATACACACACACACACACACACACACACACACACACACACACAACTGGGAGATTGTTTTCACAGTTACCATGTCAGATACTGGGACAATTAATGTTCATCAGCTGGAGCTAAGAAATTAGCAGTGATTAAGAAGAGACTAGGATCACATAAGGTGAAGTCTTCTAGTGGGTGTTTCCTCAGAGTTAGCAGACAAGAAGCTGTGTTCCAGAGTTGGCCAAGGTTGTACCTCACATTGGCAGCCCAACTTGGTAATGTGTATGAGTCTCCCAGTTGGTACTGGTTTTGAAGGCATGGATCAGTCATGAAAAGTAGCTGAGGTTTGGCACTGTATGAGGTCAGGATAGGCCATTGGAGACAGTGAAGCCTCAGGAGCTATTGAAGCTCCCAGAATTAAAAGGGTCAAAGAGAAGTTTCAGCTTGGTACAATGAAGAGAGTCCATTCCCACAATTTCTGTGCCATCTTTACCTGAGCACATCTTGTAGGCAGGACAAATTATGGATTGAAGAGTTTGTGGTGGGGTGGTGTCCCAATCCCTCCAATGGAATTCATGTCCTGGTTGCAGGAGAAGGCTGGATCAGGCTCCATACCCCTTATTGCTAGGAGTCTTAGCTAGGGTCAAGCTCATATATTCCTGGGAATTTCCATTGTTCTAGGTTTCTAGATCATCCCAGAGATGTCTCCAGATTCCACTTGTCTCTCCTAGTAGCATCAACCAAGGAGCTTGCACGGGGCTGACCTAGGGCCTCTGCATATATTTACACCAAGTTGTACAACTTGTCTTCATGTGGGACTCCTAGCAGTGGGAGTAGGGGATGTCTCTGTCTCTGTTGCCTGTTTTTGAGACCCGTTCCTCCTCCTGGATTGCCTCATTCAACCTTGGGGGGGGAGGAGGAGGTACCTTGTCTCATTGCAGCTTGATATACCATGGCTCACTGATATCTGTGAGATGCCCACATGTTTCTGAAGAAAAACAATAGGGGAGGAGTGGATAGGGGGAAGGTGAGGGGGGCAACTGGGTAGAGGGGAGGGACCAGAAGCTTTGGGTAGGATGTAAAAACAAGAAAATTTTTAAAAAAGGAAAAAGAGAGACAGAGAGCCCAAGAGAGGTTATTGGTAAAAGAACAGCCCGATTGAAGCAGAGACCCCAGCACTTTGGAGATGCCAGTACAAGGGGATGACCATCAAGAACAGGAGTAAGCCAGACCTCTCAATGGTCTTTGCATGAGCTCCTGCCTCCAGGTTCCTACCCTGTTTGAGTTCCTACCATGACTTCTCCAATGGACTAAGATGTCAAAGTGTAAGTCAAATAAAAACTCCTCTCCAGCTTGCTTTTGGACATGGTGTTTCATCATAGTAATTGTAACCCTAACTAAGACATCTTGTAAACGTAGTAAATAATATTCATTGACTTCTATAAGCTCAATAATGCTTGCTACCATAAAAATAAATGACACCTGTGGTTTACAAACAGTTTTTAAATATTTTTTATCTTTATTTTATGTATATGAGTATTTTGCCTGTAAGTATGTAAGTGCACTATGTTCATGCTTGCAGGCCAAAAGAGGGCATCAGATCCCTATAACAGTGGTTGCATATTGGTTTTGAGCTGCCATATGAGTGCTAGGAACCAACTTGGGTTCTCTCAAAGAACAGCAAGTGTTATTGACTACTAAGCCATATCTCCAGTCCCATGGTATATAAACTCTTTGATGTACTGGTGTACTAGCATCTTGTTGAGGACTCTTGCAAATACACCCATCAGGTGTTGCACAAATCCTAACTGGTCTAAATGAAAACCTGGAGCCAGATATCAGGGTGAAAGTTGAAAGATCAGAGAAGCAGAGTAAGCCATGTCTTAACTCATCAACTCCTTAGCCTGCAAGAGCCTGAAAAGACCTGAGTTCCTGTCCCCTCTCACCTTATATTCCTTTCTCTGCCCAGCCATATCACTTCCTGTCTCAACTTTCCTAGTGCTGGGATGAAAGGTGTATGATCCCAAGTGCTGGAGTTAAAGGTATGTGCCACCCCTGCCTGGCTGTTGCTCTTTTAGACTGGATTAATTTTGTGTAGTCCAGCATGGCCTTGAACTCACAGAGATCCAGACAGATATCTGCCTCTGTCTCCAGAGTGCTAGGATTAAAGGTATGTGCCACCACTGCCTGGCCTTATGGCTAACTCTGTGGCTAGCTCTGTCCACTGATCATCAGGCAAGTTTTACTTCTTAGATTATAAGCAATATATCACCACAATCAGGGATTTGGCCTACATAGTGATTGGTCCTTGGTATCCAATAGGTTCAAGATCCACAGGTTGAACTGATCATGAACCAAATGTATTTTTTAAAATTCCAGAAGTTCCAAAATGTAAAATTTTAATCTTCTAATCCAAGTATAGCGTTAGTGTGGTGGTTTGAAAGAAAATGGCCCATAAAGGGAGTGGCACTATTAGGAGGTATGGCCTTGTTGGCATAGGTGTAGCCTTATTGGAGGAAGTGTGTCACTGTGGGGGCAGGCTTTGAGGTTTCTTTTTCTCAAGCTATCCTCAGTGTGATAATCAGTAGACTCTGGCAGTCTTCTGGTCAAGATGTAGCCAGCACCATGCCTGCCTGCATGCTGCCATGCTCCCTGTCATGAAGTTCTGAAACTATTTTATCGTCTCAATTAAATGTTTTCTTTGTAAGAGTTGCCATGGTCATGGTGCCTCTTCACAGCAATAAAAAACCCTAACTAAGACAGTTAGTTAAATCCAGCATGTTCTAAAATGATACATAGGCATATTCTGTTGCAACTTAATATTTTACAGGTCCTCCTACTCCAAAACTTTTTTTCTCTCATCTTGTTTTTCATGTGTTCTATGCAGTTAGTTCTAAATTAGCTATACATATAATAAGCACGTATAGTACTTTAATTTTTTTTAATATTGCCATTATTTCACAAAAATAAAATATATAACATTCATTCAGAACTTGTATTAGGTATTACTAACAACTCAGAGATAATTACAGATAAGGGTTAGGGAAGTAGTTCAGTTGATATAATACTTGCTTAGAATGCATGATGCTTTAGGTTTGGTCTCCAGAACTGCATTTAGTTCTATCTGGTGGCACCTACCTATAGCCCCACTACTTGGCAAATGGAGACAGAAAGATAAAAAAATTAAGTTCATCTACAGATATATAGCAAATTTGAGGCAAGCCTGGGCTGCATAAGACCCTATCTTAAATATCACACATACAGAAAGAGAGAAAGAAGGGTGTGCTATTTAATATATGAGAATGTGTGCAGCTTATATACCAACAATGTATTTTTTATAAATGACTTCAGCACCAACAAATTTTGGTTCACAGAATGTACTGCAATCATCCATTCATAAATAGCAAGAAACAACCATAGTTTTCTTTTGGGACACATCTGCCTCACTTCAGTATTGGATTAGTAACTTCATATAATGAAGATTGAAGCAAAGCATTCTTTTAAGTTTCATTGGACGAGCTTAAGAAGGAGTGTCATTAATTCTTTAAATATTTAGTAGAATTCAAACATGAAACCATTTAATATGAAAATTTTATTTCTTGGTGGATTTTTATTGCTAATTCATTCTGCTTATTAGTTATAGACCTGTTCAAATTTACTATTTGTTCATGATTTGGTCTCATCAAGTTGTATGTTTCTAGGGACTCATTTTTTCTAAGTTATATAATTTGTTCTATGTATTTGTTCATAATAGTCTCCTGTGATCCTTGTTTTTTTTATGGTATCAGGTGAAATCTCTCCTATGTTGTTCATTATTTTATTTCATCCCATCGCCTCAGTTTTCTCTTAGGTACTCTAGGTAAAGTTATGTCAGTTTTTTAATCTTTCAAGAGGACAAGTCTTAGTTGAATGGGTTGTTTTTCCATTAATTCCTCTTATTTTCTTTTTTTACATTTTTCTCAAAAATTTCTTGGATGGATACAATTAAATACAATTATACCCAACCCCATTCCACCTCCCAACTCTTATCACTTTTTTTTATAACCCACTAAGTCAAATTGTTGCTGCCTATATTTTAATGGGTATGGGGCCATTCACTGGGGCACAAGAAAACTTTAATTAGGAATATACTCACAATTGAAAGACTCTCACTTCACCTGCAGCCATCAACTGTCAATATCTCCTCAATAAAAGTTGAGGTCTAAAGAGCAACTTCCCTACCTGTGATAGAATTTGGCTGGCTTGATCTTACATAGGTCTTGTGTAGGTAACCATGGCTAATGAGTTCATGGATGCAATAGTCACATAACATCCAGAGGATAGAATTTCACAGCACTGCTTACCATCTTTCAGCTCTTCTATCATTCTGTCCCTTCTTTCATGCCATTTCCTGAACCCTGGTAGTAGGGATGGATGGTAAAGGAGCCTCATTTAGAAAGGTCCCACACTCAATATTTCCTATTTTTAGCATTTTGACCAGACAGAAGTCTTTGCGTTGATTTCTGCTTACTGCAAAAATAAGCCTTTCAGACCAAGATTGAAAACAGCTCAGAACTGTGGGTATAAACATATAAATATTCAGAAGACAATTTTACAACATGGTTATTGAACAAAATAACAGTACCATGTTCTACACTAGGGCCTATGACTTCTCCGTCCATGGGTTTTTGACCGGGATTATAGTGTCAGGAATTAAATTCTCCAGTGTGAAGAGGCTTCAAATCCAATCAGAAAGTGATTGGTTACCACCATACCAATCATGCCACTACTATAGTGGGTACATCTTACCTGATGGGTCAGTAATATAGCATGCAGAGTCCAGCATTGGGTAAGACCATTGATGTCATTTCCTGCATAGAAGTTTCTGAAACTAAGAAAAACTAGCCAGCATGTAGGAAGTTCCAGGTCAGTTTGAAATTGATTTATTTATAATTAAAACCAAAGTGTGTTTCAACTTTAATAGGATGTTACCTTATAGTTATGTTGGATAACTGTCTTAGCTACTTTTCTATTGCTTGGACAAAACAACATTACCAAGGCAACTTATAAAATAATGCATTTAAGCGACCTTATAGGGGTCCCTAATGGCAAAGCAACGGAATGACGGCAGGAACACCTGAGACCTCACATCTTTATCTACAAGTAGGAGTCAGAGAACACATTGAGAATGGCAGGAGTTTTTGGAAACCTCAAAACCTGTTCCCAGTGACACACCTCATCCAACAAAGCTGTACCTCCTATCCTTCCTAAACAGTTGGTGGCAACTAGGGACCAAGTATTCAAACATATGAGCCTATTGTAATTATTGGCAGATACTTTCAATATATCATCCTAATTCCCTCTAGTCTACAATGTTTCTGTAGGGAAATCCACTGAGAGTTTTATGGTTCCCTTGTACCTAACAAGTCACTTTCTTCTTGATGTTTTCAAAATCTTCATTATCACTGACATCTGATAGGTCTCAGTGCTTCTCAGGGTAGATTTCTTCAGATACATCCTACCTCATAACCTTTAGGCATCTTTCATCTGAACACCCACTTCTTTCCACAGATTTAGGAACATTTTTAGATATTATTTCTTTTAATGTGCAATGTCTCATCTTTCTGAAATTCCTCATAAGGCATATGTTGGTTGGATTGATGTTATTTGGAAAGCCATGTATGTTTTCTTTATTCTTTTACTGCTTTTTCCTTCCTTCTTTAACTGGTTTATTTCCACCTTGAGTTCACGGATACTTTGCCTGCTTGATTTGGTCTGCTTTTAGTGAATTTTTCAATTCAAGTATGAATTGTGCTCTTCAGCCCTGTGGTTTCTGTTTGGTCTTTTTTTTTAATATTTTCTATATCCTTGGTAGAATTCTTTATTCATGCATCATTTCCTGGAACTCTGTATGCTTCTTTGTGAGAATTACTTTGAATTCTCTGTTAAGTAAGTCATCTATCTCTAGTCTGGAGTCTGTTTCTAAAGAACTACCTTGTTGCATTGTTTGCTTAGTTTCTGCTGATTTTTCCGTTCTCCTCAACTCTCTATATTAGTCTCTGTATACAAGGCAACATTGTCATTCTGGTCTTAAATGCTGGCCTTATAAAGAAGAAAACCCTTACCAATCAACTAGAAACTCTCTGGTGTCTAAAACTTTGATGGTAGTTTTTAACAACCTACATTTACTTTATTTCTTTGCACATCTCAGGTGTCTAAAGCATGTTGGTTCTTGTAGGTGGCATAGAACATAGGAAGGTAAACATATCTCCTTAGATATGGGGTGCCCAGAGTCCAGGGGCTTAACTACATCTGGTGTGGGATATCTGAGGAAAAAAAAATCTACATACACTATGTTCTTATGTCTGTTAACTTTATTCCTCTAAGACAAAATTCTATCAATTCAGCTATATCCACCAGGCATTGAAGGCAGGAATAACTCTAGACATACCAAGCTCTTTATCCATCTACTTTATTTCTCTAGGATGAAATCCTGTCTCCATAACTGCAGTTTCAGCCTCATCTTCATCCTCTGTATCCTCTTTCTCCATCTCTGCTGCTCTCTACTCCTGGCACTCAGAAAACTCTACTCAAGATCTGCTTACCTCTAGGGAACCTCTGTCTTCCTCTCTTCTCTCTCACCATGCTGTTCTCTTCTTGTCTACAGAAAATGCCTGTCCTTTCTTTCCCTGAGCACGTGGTTCCCTGCCTCCTCAGGAATGTTGTTTTACTTTCCACCTTGATGTGTAAAGCCCTCTTTTGTTCTCAGTCAGTTGCTCTGGAGAGCCACCAGGCTTCCTCAAGGCCAGGGGATGGTCTAAGCTATATTAGCACAAGAAACAAAGCTATGCCTCTCCAGACAGCTTGTCTCCTAAGCTCAGTAGGGGAGTTAGGAACTTAGTAGTTCAGCAGGTCTGGGGAGCTGAACTGTTTACCAATTGGTCTGGGCATGCAGGAATTTCATAGCATAGTGCCTGACCATGGATCTCTGTATCTGCCTCCATCAGTCACTGGACAAAGGCTCTATGATGACAGCTAGGTTATTTGCTAGGCTGGTCACCAGAGTAGACCGGTCCAAGCACCCTCTGGACCACTGACAGCAGTCCAAGGTGGGGTCAACTTTGTGGATTCCTAAGAGCCTCCCCAGCACCCTGCCTCTTCCTATTCCCATGATGTCCTCATCTATCATGGTATCTTCCTCCCTGCCCTCCCACTCTGTCCCTGTTCCAGCTTGACCCTTCCATTTCCCTATGTTCTCATCCCCCACTCCTCGCCCTCTGCCACCCCCCCCATACACCCCCCCTACATCCACTCATGTAGATCTCATCCACTTCTCCTTCACAGGGTCATCCATGTGTCCCTCCTAGGGTATTTCTCTGTTAGCTAGTGTTAGTTATTTTGCGCTCTTACCCTGCAAGGAAATGTCACGAAACACAACAGAATCCGCTAATAAGAGTTTATTAAGATGAAAGGGACAGAGAGTGCCTAGGCCTGTGGGAAACATGTGTGCAGAGAGGAAGAGAGAAGACCGGGAACATAGCAGCGGCTTTTAAGGACTGGGCGTGCACAGGTCGATGTCACTACGCTGTGTGCTTACGTAGCTATGCAATGTCACAGATCCTGGTCACGTGAGACGCCTTGACCCGGAAATGGCTATCTTGATCTGGAACTGGCTAGGCAGAAGGGTCCAGGTCCGCCCAGTGTCCTGGTTACGCTAGACGCCCTGACCCGGAAATGGCTATCCTGACCTGGAACTGGCTAGGCGGAAGTGTCCGCCGGGCATATGCAAACACGCCCGACTGTGGAAGCGTGTTGTGAACCCTTCAGCTAGTCTCTCTGGAGTTGTGGGTTGCAGTCTGGCCATCCCTTCCCTCACATTCAGTATCCACTTGTGAGTGAGTACATACTATGTTTGTCCTTCTGAGTCTGGGTTACCTCACTCAAGATGATATTTTCTAGTTCCATCCATTTGCCTGCCAATTTCATGATATCATTGTTTTTTACTGCTGAATAGTACTCCACTGTGTATATGTGCCATATTTTCTTTATCCATTCTTCAGTTGAGGGGCATCTAGGTTGTTTCCAGGCTCTTGCTATTACAAATAATGCTGATACGAACATAGTTGAGCATGTGTCCTTGTGGTAAGATTGAGCATTCCTTGGGTATATGTCCAAGAGTGGTATAACTGGGTCTTGAGGAAGACTTATTCCCAATTTTCTGAGAAACCGCCATACTGATTTCCAGAGTGGTTGTACAAGTTTGCATTCCCACCAACAGTGGAGGAGTGTTCCCCTTGTTCCACATCCTCCAACATAAGCTGTCTTCAGTGTTTGATCTTAGCCATTCTGACAGGTGTAAGATGGTATCTCAGCCAGGCTGAGCTCCGGGAATCCAATTGATGAGAGAGAGGAGAGATACTGCAGGCAAGGGACGTAGAGATCATGATGGGAGGACGTGTACAGATGACCAGCCACACTAGTGGAAGCCCATGAACTGTGGACTGGTGGCTGTGGAGCCCCCATGGGACTAGACTAGGCCCTCTGGATACAAAAGATGGTTGTTTGGCTCAAACTGTTTGGGGGGCACCCAGGCAGGGAGATCGGGATCTGTCCCTGATCTATGGGCAGGCTTCTAGAACCCAGTGCCTGTGGTATGACACCTTGCACAGCCTTGGTGCAGTGGGAAGGGGCTTGGACCTGCCTAGGCTCAGTGTACTGGGCTCTGCTGACTCCCCATGGGAGACCTCAATTTGGGTGATGTGAGGATGTGGGGTGGCTTGGGAAAGAGGGCTGGGGGTGGGAGGAGGGAGATCTGTGGATAGTATGTGGAGTGAGTAGAAAATTTCTTAATAAAGAAAAATGAAAGAAAAAAAGAATTTCATAGCAGAAGACAGCTGAAATATTAAAGACTGTATAACACCAAATATTCATAATAAATGGCTTTGCCTTTTGACAGACCCTTAGCCGGTCAAAGTTCAGCTTTAATACACAGCTGAATCTCTATAATATATTCTTGCGGCCTGCAAGTCTTAAGCAACCCTCATAAAACTTAAATCACTGTTTCTACAATTCCCTCCCAGAGGGAGACATGAACAGTATCTATCCCTTCTCCTAAGGCCCCAATGACAAACTGAGGCACAATTCCACCAGAGTTATTCTGGAAAACCAATGGTTTCATTGGGCTTTCTTACAGAACATGGGTAAGGGGCTGCTTCCAGAGATGAGGTTATTCCTCTCCCCACAGGCCACCCCTATAAAGCCTTACATAGTAGATGTGAGAGCTTCCTTATAGCCACATAGATGAGTCCTCCTTCTTTACTGTAATTTCCCCTGGTGCATACATACATACATACACACATATGTGTATATTATATGTGTGTGTGTGTGTTTGTGTATGTATATGTGTATATGTGTGTGTGTGTGTGTGTATGGAGAGAGAGAGGGGGAAAAGAGAGGGAGAGAGAGAGAGAGAGAGAGAGAGAGAGAGAGAGAGAGAGATTCATTCTATAAGTTCTGTGACTCTAGAGAATCTTGACAAAGTTAGTACCAGGGACTGGGGTATTGCTGTAATAGGCTGACCATATATTTGTTTGGAGTAATATGAACTTCAGTTAGGAAACCAGTGGAATGCTTTAAGCACTGTTTAATGGGCCATACTAGCAGGAGCATGGAAGACAGTGGTGCTTAGTGTGATTTGATAAACTGTAGGGGGCTACCTCGAAATTGTCTAGGAGGGACTGGGGAGATGGTTCACTGATTAAGAGCACTGGCTGCTTTTCCAGAGACCCAGTTCAAGTCCCAGCACCCACATGGAAGCTCATAACTGTAAGTCCAGTCCCAGAGTATCTAATACCCACTTCCAGCCTCTGCAGGCACCAGTCATGGACATGATGCACAGATAATTCATGTAGGTTAAACACCCATACACATATTAACTAATTAATTAATTAATCAACAGGGTTGATGAGATGGGAAGGTAGAAATTTTTAAATTAATTAATTTAAAACTTCTTTTAAAATACATAGGTTAATGTACTTAACCAAGAAGATTAAAGGCCTCTAAAATGAACACATTAAGATTCTGTAGACATAAATTTGCAAAAACACCAGAAGATCATAAGACCTCTTACATTACTGGATAGGCAGAATTGATGTTATAAATTGGCCATTCAACTGTCTATAATCTAGCATTCTATAGATTCAGTGCAATCACCATCAAAAATTGAAACTATTCTTCCAAGAACTAGCAAAAGTAACCCAAAAATTCACACAAAACACAATAGGCAATGAATAGCTAAAGCAATCCTTAGCAGAAAGGGCAATGCTGGAGTTATTGCAATACCTGATCACTTATTCGGTTAATGTTCTAACAAATATACCACGGCAATGGCACAGAAACAGACATGGAAATGGATGGGCAGAAAAGAGGGCCAGGAAGAAACTCAAATAAAAGACAACCTCTTTAACAAACTGGAGGTCCACATGCAGAGGAAGGAAACTAGATGCATATATCCCACCCCACAAAAAAATCAATGCAATAGATTAAGAAATTAATATAAGACCAGAAACTTCAAAACTACTAGGTGAAAAACTTTCTGAAAATAACTCTAATAGCACAGAAAACAGTCCCAAGAACTGACAAAGGAGATTACTTGAAATAAAGTAAAGTAACTTCTGAAAAGCAAAGGAGACAAGTACAGGAGTAAAGAAAAAGAATCATTGCCAAGCAATCACAAGAAGGAAAGAAGGACCCTTATGGGAGGTGTAAAATAGAAAGGACAATAGGGTTGATGAGAGAGGAAGGTAGAAGAGAAACCTGGGGGGTGAGCACCTGCAAGTGGGGAGGGACTATGGGGAGTGCAGTGGAGGAGGAAAAGAAGGAATGAGAAAAAGTATAATGACACACACGTATGAAAATGGGATGATGCAACTCATGACTTTGTATGCTTACCTTGAATAAGAATGAAAGATGTAAAAAGACCACTCCAGAAGAGTACTGACTGACTTGCCCTACTTACTCTCTGTCTCTGCTAAGACTGTACCATTGCCATCCCTCCTCTCAGCTCTGCTGCCCTCAAGCTTCACAGAGAGGATCACTTCTCCTTGAACAGAACTAGAACCTCCGCTCACTACTGGGCCCCACTGCCACCAAGTGAGGGATAGGGCACAGGATTGCCAACTAACCCTATTTGGGACCACCTTGTTCCAACTCTAATCCCAGGTGAAAGTAGGCTCAGCTCCCCACCGAAACTGTGCTGGTAACATGGAATGCTGTTACCTAGCCTTGCGCTGCCTTCTCACTGTGCTTTGTGGTATGAGTGGGTGAGAGCACCAGCTCAACACTGCAGCCAGTCAACCCGAACCAGACAAGGAGAAGCGGAACATCATGGCCACCCGCCTGGTGAAATCAAGGTCTGTTTCCCATCACCTCACCAATACTGCCCTAGCAGGAGAATCAGAGGGCTGACTCCTTTTGCTAGGCTGGGGACTGAAGACCAGCTCTCCTCCCTGCACCCTGCCAGTGATTCCTCTTCACAGGATTCAGGTAACTTCTGTCTACTAAAAACAGCTCCCAGTTGGATCCTATCAGCACTGCACAATGAGGAATCAAACTGTGCTGCCTCCTTTCTGGGAATGGGCAGCGGGGAAGTTGTGAGGTTATCGACTACCAAGTGGCTACCACTGAAGTTCTGGTAAGCAGAGGTGTAGATGTGTCCAACCGTCGTATAAATAAGAAACACAGAACCAATGCAAAGAAGAAAGCCAAGAGGTCAGAGCTAAGAGCCAAAACCTTACCCTTCCTCCTGCAGTGGTCCTACCTCTCCGAAGGAGCTGGTACTTCCTGTGTTAAAGTCTTTATATAGTCTCTGTTCTGCCTTCTCATTGGTTGTAAACCCAACCACAGGACTGCCTCATTACAGCCTGTCTGTATAGACCTCCAGGTGTTCTATGGTTGGTAATGAGATTAAAGGCATATGTATCCAATGCTGGCTATATCCCTGGACACACAGAGACTTACCTAGCTCAAACGTACACCACCACTGCCCTGCTTTCCTATGGCTTGCTAATAGCTCTGACCCCCAGGCAACTTTATTTATTAACATACAAATAACATTTTGGTACAAAGAAAATATCACCATACAGAGGGCTGATTTTTTTCCACCTGTGTTTGTCTGGAATAGAGCAGGATTTACCAACAGGCATTTCTGGCTTTAGCACAAATGTTTAAAACTTTCACCTAAAGAAAAAAAGCATTTTTCTTTCATAATTGTCTTTGTCTGTCTTGCCTCTTTCAGCTTGGAGGCTTCTGCATGTCACATAGAAATACATGGAAAACAAGAAGAAAACCCGGGGAACTCCCCCCATGTCACTCCTAAACATCTAAGATCTCTAGGTTGCCCAGCTTCTCATTTCCACCATTCAAAACATTCTTACATTGTATACTTAGAGTGAGAGTTTTCTAACTCCACAAAAGAACATGAGCCGGGTGGTGGTGGTGCATGCCTTTAATCCCAGCACTCGGGAGGCAGAGGCAGGCGGATCTCTGTGAGTTCAAGGCCAGCCTGGACTACAGAGTGAGTTCCAGGACAGCTAAAGATACATAGAGAAATCCTGTCTTGAAAAATAAAAAACAAACAAATAAAAGAGAGAGAGAGAGAGAGAGAGAGAGAGAGAGAGAGAGAGAGAGAGAGGAGAGTGGTGGCCAGGTCATTTTTGTGCAGAACCAGAAACATTCCCCTCAAAATATCGATAAGATTTTATTGAGATATAATTCAGACGCCGTAAAATTCACTGGTTTAAAGCTCATGACTCGGTGATTTTTATTTTAGAGTATTCACAGTACAAGGTAACTGTCACCATGATCAGTTTTAAAACACTTTATTACTCGGGAAGAAATCACACATTCCTAGTCATGTCCCCCCTCCCATCGACTGCCTAACCCTGGGCACTTCCTAATCTACTTCCTGTCTCAGTTGAGTTGGCTGTTCTAGACATTTCACATGAATGGAAGTGTGAAAAACTGGCTTCTGTCACATAGCAGAACAGCCCCCATGTTCACCTGTGCATTGCACTTTTAAGCAATTCATTCACTTTATGCCTAAAAAATGCACCTCTGTATAGCTCTAGTTCCTACTTTTTAAAGATTTATTTTATTTTTATTTATGTGTGTATAAGTGTGTATATGTATTATGTATGTATGTATGTATGTATGTATGTATGTGGGTGGGTGTTTA
>CABHPP010122272.1:0-11000 GCA_902168425.1 Peromyscus attwateri | reverse complement strand
TACCCATCCATTAACAGAAGGGCATTCGTGTTATTTCCTTTTCTTCTCCCTTTTTCTTATGAATAAATGTTCTGTAACTGTACATCAAGTTTTATTTGTTTTTTTTTTTGTGGATATCTGTACTACATTTCTGGAGGTTGATAACATCAAGCATATTGTCATGTACATATTGCGAACTTGTATATCTTTTCTGTCTATATTCATTCAGAGGGTCATTTGAATGTTTTTAAGGAGGTTGTTGATGTTGTTTACAACCAGTTGTAAGATTCTTTACATGTTTCAGATATAAGCATCTTACCAGATAGATATATGCTTTGTAACTATTTCTCCAATTCTGTTAGTGAGATGGTTCAGTTGGTAAAGGTGTTTGTTGTGCAAGAATGAGGATCTGAGCTCAAATCCCTAGAACCCACATTTTTAGAAAGCCAGCTATGGCCAGGCATACCTGTAATCTCAGAGTTGTGGGTACTAGAAACACAAGAATTACTATAGCTTTCTGGCTGTTAGCACTAGGTTCAGAAAGGGACCTTGTCCCAAAGACCTGAGGCAGAAAGATAGAGCTCGACACTCAAAAACTTCCTCTGGATTCCATATGCATGCATACAGCTGTGCATTTCTGCACATACCCGAGTGCATGCACCCCCATACCCAAATGATATTTTTAAAGAAATTTTTTTGTTTTGATGAAGTGCAAACTGTTTTCATTTTTAATGGAGAAAATGGTCATTCTCCTTCTTTCATTAGTAGTATTGAAATATATGTGCTGGATCCCCTTATTGGTATTTGGTAAATAGATAGCTAGAAAATAATCACAGCAGCATTTAAATTATCTAATAAACACGCAGATATTTCCCTTTGTTCTGGACCATCTTTTAAGCTCTTTAAACTGCAGCTGCTAGTAATAAAATCAGAATGAATATTATGCCTATACAGCCTTGTGGTTACTTTGTCATTTTGCTAGTCTTTTTTTCAGTAGTTTTGGGGACATCTCTGAATGATGAAGGTAATCTCTGGTCCATGAATTTGAAATGTTCCTGTTTTGTGCAGGGTTAAAAAAAAAAAAAAGAAACTTGTTCATACTCACAAGCCATCTGTATTGAGAAATGGATCACAGTCCTGACTCTGAAGACTCACACCACCTGGATTAGACCTGGGGCTCAGGGATGTGTTCCACTTGTTCCTACTGTCTGAGTCGCCATCTTGTGTGAGGCATGAAGCCGCCATGAAAATCTTCACACATCTGCCAAATCATGAGGGGTCACTTTTTTGTGTGTGTTTTGTTTTTAAGAAAAATAAATGCTAACTATACTGCTTTAAAAATGATGTGGACTCAAAACAAAAAGGCCTATACGTTGGACCCAAAAATTACTTTCAAAAATAATTTTACAGGAGCATAAAACTCTAGAATTATAGCATACTATGTCATATTATTTTATGGTATAAGGTATTACTCTAGACATTGTACCTTGTTCAGTAATAGCTTACTGAATATATAGCATGTGAAAAGATAATAAAAGCATGAACATTATAAAACACAGACTTGAAGATTCATGCAGTCCCTCACATATATTTTTACAAGTACAGTTAATCAGATAATGTTTAACAGTGACTTGTATAGGATGTTGTAATTTATTGATCATGGATTAAGTAAACTATAAATCAAAGT
Source organism: Peromyscus attwateri (assembly GCA_902168425.1). Taxonomy (NCBI): domain Eukaryota; kingdom Metazoa; phylum Chordata; class Mammalia; order Rodentia; family Cricetidae; genus Peromyscus; species Peromyscus attwateri. The sequence goes on along the minus strand of CABHPP010122272.1, from coordinate 9,334 downwards.
AATTAGCTGAACTCAAATAAAGTAAATCTTACTTTATATTCAATATGCTTATAATTCTGAGATTGCAATTCCTTGACATTGTGTAATAAATTATTTCAAAATATTTCAATGCCCAGGTAATTGTAGAATTATGATTTTCAATTTCTTAAAATATCCCACATGCAGTGTTTAGCTGACCAGTTAGCTAGTGCTTACTATCTGCTTTAGAGATGTGAAGAATAAGAGGAAAGATGTTAGCAGTATTTGCATGTGAGTTTCTTAAAGGAATAGCTCATGAAATGCTGCCCATACATACACTGCAGAGGAAGTGTGAGGCATCGTTAGTGGCCTATGGATTAAAGGCATGGACAGTAACACCAGTGCCCCAGAAATTGTCCACTTGTCACATTTACTCAGAAAATCACTTGTACAACTTATGAAAGTGTATCAATTACAAAAATCTAGAAATAATACAAGATTATTAAAATGAAAATTAAAATAATTCACCATCCCATTCTCCACATATAAGTTATTATCAAAATCAATTTCCAAATGGTTCTCACTATGTTTTACATCCACAATATAGAAGAAGCACTGTGCTTTACAAAATAGAGTCATGCTTTCAGTATTCTGATAAAAATTCATTTTTTGAGAAGTTTGCAAAGAAACACAGCTAACAGTGCCAAATATTTTATTATATAAATAATAATTGTTCACTAAAACCAGTTCTCCCACACTGTATACCTTGGAGCAGTGCCATATAGCATGACAGTAAAGGCTATTACACAGTAAAGAACAATCCAAAGAAAATACACAATGCCAAATTTGATCAAAGTCCTGAAACAGTTTCCTCTCAAGAATGCATGGAGTTTTTCCTCCGAGCTTTTTAAAGACATATATTGTTTAGTTTCAGCTTATGTGGCCTCTAAAATTTAGTGCGATATAATTCAGAAAGTCTGTACTAGAGAATCATACTTTACAAGTGTAACAGCTTTATAAGAGCAAGGTATGGTGGACCTCTCAGTAACTAAGTCTCTTTTATGACATCCAAGACAAAATACTTTTATGTAAAATTCAACCAAGTGGAGATGCAGCATTATTTTAAAATCCAATATTTTCTTGGTATCCTTGCAACAGAAAAAAAATGTTATGGATAATTCTTTATAGCCTGGATAATTTATAAAATAATCTCGACTCAGTAATCAAATGTATTTGCTTTGGAGACATGAAAAAATGTTATTTATAAGATGTAATATATTTTCTGAAGGAAAGAAAAATAGGATAGGGTAGAACTATGTGTGTTGAAAAGAAAGTGTGGGTGTTTTTGTTTTTTTTTCAAATGGGACTTTCTTGATTCATTATTCTTTTCTGCACATACCCTTCTTATTTCTCATGGGGTAGTTCTTCAGCAGAATGTGATGAAGACTTGAAGAGTGGTGTCTATGAACCTATGGATTTGGGTAAAAACCTTGTAAGTACTTTCAAAAGAAAGATGTTTCTATTTGCATATTCTTCATTTTTGAAACTCTTACTAATTGTTAAGCTATAAGAAGTAACTCTGACTGGATCTAAATGAAGTCACTGCATGGAACAGACACAGGAGCACCACCCCCTATGGAGTGGTGTCAGAACATGGGGAGATTCATCTTGTGCTGTCATAGTGATAGAGATGCTCCTTCAGTAAGAGAAATAGAGTTGAAGCAGAATGAACCAAGCACCACAATCTCTCTGGGAAAGTAACATTCGAAATCAGAAGACTGAAATTAGCAAAACTGAATTAGCACGGAGTGGATTTCTAAAAGAAATCTAATACACAGTAGCTGAGAATGAGGACTCATTGAGATTAGCTACCCCTCTGCATTCTTGAGTGACGAATACTTAAAGAAAATGGGCCATTTGTGAAGAAAGGGATGGGAAATGCTGGAATAAAATAACAGAATTAAATGAGAACACACAAGTTCTCAACTAATTAACATAGGTTCTCAACTAATTCTGGCATTTCCCATACTGAAGTCATAGTATTGGGTATAAAAGTTTAGAAATTTGATACCAGGAACAGAATTCTGGGACAGTGTGTTCAATTTACTGTGAAGGGTTACAGGAGTGGACTCCAACAGAGAATTCTCTATCCATTCAAGAGAATGAGAAAAGTCACTTTGTTAATATTTAGGATTGGAAGGCCCTATGTTTAATGAATGTATGGAAGAGAAAACCAAGAAGGTAATATTCTCCGGGGGTTTTCTTGGGATTGCTCAAGGATCTGAGGACAGAGTGGTCTTTGATGGTGGTACAAAGAACCTTCCTGCAAAACCTACAGTGATGCTTCTCTGACATTTGATAACAAGGGGATGTGATACATGCTGGCAAACTGCATGTTTATCAGTAAACTATGACACAGATGCAAATATGTTAAAGATAGTTGGGAAAGAAACAACCCTCAGGACTCCATGTTATTGCCATACTGGCCTCACCTCTGAGAAGTTCTTGCTCTTCTATATTACCTCTCTGTACTTTTTAAGCTTCCTAGGTTTGTGTAGAGAAAGGTGTCATGGTGAATACAAAGTTAAGAAATCTCAGAAGGGCTGCGCTATAGGTCTTCAATTATTAGGATTTTCAGTGGCAGTTAGCGAGAATTACAAATCCCAACTACACAGTCATCTTTGATTAAATTGTATTTTACTGAATTTAAGACACCATCATTTGTTAAAAAAAAAAGTGCTGTTGTTTCACATACCATTAAGGAAGAAAATTCACTGCCAACTAAATTCTGATACGTCATGGATCCTGAGCTGCATATCAGTTTCAAATGCTTTAAATCGTGGCAGAAAATTGCATGCCTTTGAATCAATGAACTAAAATATTTCTATAAGTGTACTTAATTCTTAAACTTCATTTTTATTGACAAGAGAAACACTGATCATACTGCATCAAAGTAAACCCAGACATCCATGGCATTTTTTTTTAACTCAGTTCCTTTCAAAAAAGCAAGCAATATAGAATTCTCTTGAATAGTTAAGTTCAGAGAGAAGAGACTGCCTTTTCAGATTCACATAGGAGGAATTCCCTGGTCTACTCCAGCCCCAGTACCTCAGTTGACATGTTCACCTGACTGCTGTGGATACTCACAGCATCCCCAATGCTTTTATCCTCCTGGTCCTTGTGTTCTGTGTTCCACATGACAGAAGTACACTGTTCCCCAGTGTGCATGCCTATAATGTTATGACATGACTTGGGAGGTGGAGGCTGAAGGATCCTTAGCTCAAGCCTAGCCTGGGCTACATAGCAAGACTCTGTCTTCAATTGTTTTTCTAAAAAGCCTACAAGATACCTAAAGTCTTTCAGCTCTTTGGCCATTACTGAGATCTTCAGGCATCTCCAAATGTTTTTCCCTCCCTGCAGGGAGATATAGGATCTACATGCTTGTGCATCTCCATCTTTTAGGGGTATGCTCCTGCTCCAGCTCTAGACCTGGGACCCCTAAGAGGAACAGGTGATTCCACAGTTGCCTCTTACAGGCACTGCAAACTGTTTTTAGGTTTTTGTTGTTCCCCTAACACAAAGGACTTGTACCTTAGCAGGACTCACAACCAACTTAATTCTCTTCCCTTCCCAAAGCCTTTCCTTATCTCAGTCAACTGACTTCATCTTTGTTCCTAAAGGCAGAATGATCTAGCTAAGCCTCCAGTTTAGTCTATAGTTTATGTCAGAATCAAAGCTTTTGATATTGCGCAAGTGTCTCCTTAGAAGTTCAAATGCTAAGAGCTTGTCTCTTTTCACGCCTGGTGTAATCATTTATTCTAAAGGCAGTTCACTCGGAAAGCTGGAGAAAAAGAAAGAAACTGAGAACAAAATCCTAGTGAAATTGAAAACACAGCTCAACCACAACAGTAATCCTGTGATTCTTGGTCTAAAACACATGAAAGGGTTATGCCTAACAGTGCCTTGAGTTATATTTATTAAGAAAGTCAATTTTTGGAGGAAGTTGTATGATTAGTAAAACATTTTTTATTGCCTCAAGGGTATGTCGCAATTAAAAAGACTGAAGTTACTGTTTCAACAATAAGAAACATCGGTGTATTTTAAATTTGTCCAGTATCATCAGTGACAGGTGATGGGACCACATGTAGCCACTTAAACGCAACTGTGGTCCCTTCAACAAAAGATGGTGGGAACCACACCTCTGGTAACTGTAGAATTGACCCCATATTATCCTCTCAAAAGCTAGCGACATGGTAAGGAAATGTCTATATTACGTTGGGAAACCTGCTTCTGGGAGTTTGGGATTGTGGAGGAGTGATGTCAAAAATGGACCGATTTTCCACTTGTTTTTTCTGTCTACCCATGCTTTTGCAATGAAGTTTCTTTTATCAAGCAACAAAATCTGTTTCTCTGGAATGTAGGGTTGCTCTTATGCTTTGAGGTGCTACATAGAGACAACCAAAAGCCTGGTACATTTCTTCTTTCATTTGTCTAGCACTTTGAGGACAATCCCAGGCAGGTCTGCTACATAATAAATATGTTTCCTCCACCAGCCAAGAGCAACCAACCCCAGACATCCTATTTCAGGCAACACCCAGATATTCCACTGAATGACTCACATGTCTAAAAGCCCAAACAGGATCAAACCTACCAAGTCAGTCTATAAAACTTGTGAGAAAAACTTTAGAGCTGGAGATTTTCTTATTACTCTTGGGGGGCGGGGCGTGTTACTATGCAGCAATACTGAAAGAATACAGACGTCTATACCAAGAAGGGAAAGCTGCCTTAACAAACATAAGACACACCATTGGCTTTGGGACTGAATAAGAAGCAGAGTCTGGAAAAATAGAGAGCAAACTGTTGGGAACAAAACCTGGGAGAGCAGCATGGGGGCAGCAGCAGTGGGATGAAAACTGTGAGTTAGATTATGGAATAGTAGAAATGGACAAAAGAGTTGTCTGGTGTCCTTGGGAGCTGAAGGAAGTATCTAAATCAGCTTTTAGATTTGAATGAGGGGTAAGGCCAATTGATGAGTGCAAGTTTTCTAACTCTGTGATATGATGGGGCAAGGAGATGAGTTGAAGAGCACAGCCCATAACTGTCCTTGAACAAAAGAACTGTCTTTCTCTGCCAGTGTCCCCAGACTGAGGACCAAGATTATATCGGGGTGAAAACACCTGACAGAATTGAGAGAATACCTAATTGGTTTTCTATCTTAGTTAAAAGGACTAGAGGAATCATAAGACTGTGGCTACACAGAAGCTGTCGCAAGGTAACAATGCATTGAGAGGGAAAAAAAAAATCAAAAGCGGTAAGCTTTGATTCTTTGTTCAATTCTTAGGAAGATCACAGAGGTTTTTTTTTTTTTTTTTTCTTCAGGAAGCATCTTTGAGAATATACCACCATTCTGGACTAAAGGCAACAGAGATTGTTAAAATATAAAATGTCCCACCTTTCAACTTTCTTACAGGCAGGAATCCAGTATAAATACCAAATTAGCTGGCAGAACTGGGCTGTATCCTCAGAAGCTGGTGAGAGGCTGAGAGGGTAGAGATAAAATACAACCCCACTCCACCTGCAGGAGAAACAAATGGGAGAAGAAGAATCCTGTGGAGGAAGTACATGATCTGAGCACAGAGCAGTCCCACAGTCCAGGACAGGGCAGATGCAATGTGTCCCTGACAGAGTCTGCACTGTGCAAACCATCAGTGACTGTCTCCTTATTTCTTCCAGTCCATGGATGCCATGTGCAGTTATCTTAACCCTACCTCCAATTCTATGCTAGGTATTTGGAAAAACCTTAATTTGTACGTCTCCAAATGAAAAAAGGATATACTTAAGAGGCCCTAACTCATTCTTTTAATTTTTATGACTCCCAATAAAAGAAGACATTCCAAAAGGACCCTATCGCATTCTAATTGACATATTCAACTCTGGAATCCAAGCATGATGCCATGGTTGATGGGAGCTTTTGAAAATCCTGGAATTAGTTAATAAAATACATCTTTAATCAAATGATGCTGATTTACTCCCTGCCCTTCCCCCAGTTATCTGTATCCTTTTAGGTATGTGTTGAATTCCACCAACTACTGGGACGTCCGTTTTCTTTTTTGATTTGTTGACTTGATCTGGCCAATGGTAGGCAGCAGAGGTATTGGTATGCTACTCTTGAGCCTAGACTTCAAGAGCTCCTATAACTATTTCTCCTCCCATCCCTATAAGAGCAAGGTTAGTCTAGCCAGCTGGAGAGTCTGAGGCCTCTAATGAAGCAGAGTAGATGGTCAACATGTCAATTGTGCCAGCTAGTGACAGAAGAACAGTTGTACAAGGGAACCAAGCAAAGGTCAGTGAAACCAGAAAGATCAGAGTCACCCATCTGACCTATAAACTCGTGATAAATAACAGAATGACTATAGCTTAAATTATTACATTTAAATGGCATTTGAACAGCAATAGTTAACAGATTAATTATTGTTCTGCTTAGAGGACTAGAAGGGAAAATATCAAGGTTTTCTGCTAATTCCATGACTTACTTTGTATTTAAAAACTTTATGGACCGACCCGATGGCTCGGTGTATAAAGATACTTGCCGCCACACCTGACAACCTGGGTGCAATCCCTGGGACCCACATGGTGGAAAGAGAGAAACTGTTCCCACAGACAGACATTCTAGGAGGCAATATATTTTCAAAGAAACATTTATCTGGATTTCAAAGTAATTCCATCATTGGGCTTTTTTTTTTCAGCCAAATTTATTTTTAAATCTTGTATGAAAACCACATTTAATTTTAAAACCATAAGCCTAACTACGGCCGCCTTTTGCTGTGGCATATTAGTTTAAGATATTTTACATTCATGCATGCTGTGCAGTATTTGTTTAATGATGGAAAGATGTGTTGCATTCTTTTATGCTGCATCTGTTTAATTCTGTGAAGCTGTGTTACTTTGCTTGCCTAAAACAGCTGATTGGTCTAAAAAGGAGCTGAATGGTCAATAGCTAGGCAGGAGAGAGAAATAGGTGAGGCCGGCAGGCAGAGAGAATCAATAGGAGAAAAAGAGAGAAGGGGAGGAGCAAGAAAAGGAGAAGGAGAGGAGGATGACAGGGGCCAGCTACCCTGTCACACAACCACCCATGAAGTAAGAAGGAAAGAAAGGTATATAGAATAGAGAAAGATGAAAGCCCAGAGGCAAAAGGTAGAAGGGATAATTTAAGTTGAGAAAAGCCTGCTAGAAACAAGCTAAGCTAAGGTTGTGCATTCATAAGAGAGAATAAGTCTCCATGTATTAATTTGGGAGCTGGGTGGCGGGCCCCCAAAAGAATAAAAAGAAAAAAAAACTACAACCTTTCTAAATGATTCTTATTATTCTACATGCATTTATACAAGAGAGACACCTGGAATCTTGCCAATAGAGTGTGTTTACATCAAGATTTACAGTCACTACACTTCCAATATGTTAGCGTGAACAAGCAATCCCACTCACATTATTCAAAGGATCATTTAGCTCTGGTGTGACTAAATACTTTTTGTGATAAAATATATTGATTGATATATTAAATGAAATCAACCCATAATAAGCCACATCCAGCCCATTCTTTTATGGAACACTGCAGTATAATAGAAAGACATACATGCTTACAGTTTCCTGAAATTCAGGGAGTGGAAACAGAGCACAGTAAAGCGTCAAACTTACTTCACTGTCTCTTAGACTGACATGTTTTATCTTCACAAACATTACTTTAAAAAAACCAAACAAACAAAAAGGGGATCCAACGAGGCTACATTTTTTTCTCTAATACTCAAGATTATGCAATCAGATTATTTGAAGAATTCTCAGAAGGCAATTTAACATTTGTTTCCATAGAACAAAATGAAAAATTCAGAGAAAATTCCTGAAATATTAACCTTGTTTTCCTTTTCTTTTTTAGTGTACACAATTATTTTACTTTCATTGACTAAGAAATCCTCAACACCCTGGAATCTATTAGACTCATAAGTTGTGCATGACTTCTAAATTTGTAAATACTTACAAGAAGTTGAAAACTCACTCTTTTTGAAAATAGATTTTTTCAAACAATATATTCTGATTACAGTTTCCCCTTCCCTGAGTACTCCCAAATCCTCTCTACTTCACCACCTACCCAAATCCACACTCTTAATTTCTCTCTTATTAGAATACAAACTGGCATCTTAAAATAGTAATAAAATTAAAAACAAACCAGACTAGGGCAAAACAAACCAAACATAGAAGACAATGAGCCAAAGAAAATGAGTCCATTGGAAAAAAACTATATTTTTTTCATTTGCAAGCACTTATCAAATAGAGATAGTGTCTAGGTTAGAGATGTGGACTTGTGTCCATTTCCACTGTCAGAACTGGGGCTTCCATATGGCCCAGACCTGTGTATGCTCTGTGCTCACTGCCACAGTCTCTGTGAGTTCTTAGGTGCATCTGTCCTGCTATGTTTAGAAGGCCTTATATCCTTGGTGTCCTCCATCCCCTCTAGTTCTTACAGCCTTTCTGCCTCCTCTTCTAAAGGTTCCTTGAGCCCTGAGGGGAGGGATTTGATGGAGGCAACACATTTAAGATTGAGTGTTCCAAAGCCTCTCGCTCTCTGCAACTGTGGAGGGGTGTATCTCTGTATCTGTTTCCATCTACAGCATGAAGAAGCTTCTCTGGTGATGGCTGAGCAGGACACCAATCAATTAGCATAGCAGAATGTCATTAAGAGTCACTTTACTGATATGTTACTTAAGCAGAGTAATAGTATTTTTTTTCTCATAGGTCCCTAAGCATTCTAGTCTCAAGGTCTTGGACAGCCTTGTGTTGTTGGGTATGGGTCCCATCTCATGGAGTGGGCCTTAAATGCTATTAGCTATTGGCTGGTTCCTCCAACAAGCTTTGTGCCACTATTGTACTATAGCATACCTTGCAGGCAGGTCACCGTTGTAGATCAAAGGATTTGTAGCTGGGTTAGTGTTCACCTTTCTCCTTAGGTAGCATGCAGAATACTTTTTAGTACCATGAGCATCAATAAATTAATTAATTTACTGATTAATCAGTAGGTGTGAAGGTTCTGGGGAGACACCAACTCGACTTCCCATGTTCAGTGACTTGTGTAGGGGTGGTCTTCAACAATAGGGCATTACCAACAGTTTGTGGAGAGCGTCCATTAGCTTTGGAAATATTTTGGGTTGTTTGGCAGTTTTCATGGGGTCCCATTTGCCAACACTCCAATTAGATGTAACACAATCCAGGAACTGGAAGCTCTATTTAGTGACAAGAGATGTCCAGTAGGAGCTCCATATCCCCTGTTATTTGGCAATCCCATTTAGATTATATATATATATATATATATATATATATATATATATAT
>CABHPP010122271.1:0-31231 GCA_902168425.1 Peromyscus attwateri | reverse complement strand
ACCTTGATATCCTCCCTATGCTAATTCCCTGCCAGGTCCCACCCTCCTGAATGCTTAAGGGAAGTTCCTTGTCTGTGTATCCTGCATAATGGGCGTTAACAGATTAGAAGCAAGATTGTAAAACATCAGTAGCGAACTTCTGCCCTCCGGGGTCCCCCCATTGTGCTGTAAAGCCTGTATTTAAGACCTCCTCCCTCCTTCAATAAACGGCATTCAGCATTAAATTAATTAATTAATTAATTAATTAAAAATAAAACAAAACCAAAACAGCCTTCAAGGAGAAGCCCACTGTGGTCTGTGTCCTGCCCTGTCCACTGCAACAGTTCTTTTTTGGTCTGCTTGCTGCTTATGCTTCCTCACCCCTAATGAAAGCCACTCCAGACTGCCAAAAAAAAAAAAAAAAAAAAAAAAAAAGATGAATAGGGCCATGATTTATTAGAAGTGATAGTCTACAGCCAGGCCAGGTAGCACAGGCCTGCAATTCCAGCTTCTGGAGAGGCTGCAGTATGAGTATCCAGCGTTCAAGAACTGCTTGAGCTAGCCGGGCAGTAGTGGCACATGCCTTTAATCCCAGCACTCAAGAGGTAGAGGCAGGCTGATCTCGATGAGTTCGAGGCCAGCCTGGTCTGCAGAGCGAGATCCAGGACAGACTCCAAAAGCTACACAGAGAAACCCTGTCTCCTAAGCAAACAAACAAACAAAAACAAACAAACAAAAAACTGCTTGAGCTACAGAGCTAGCTCAAGACCCAGCCTGGGCAACCTGGTGAGACTCTGTCTCAAAGACTTTTTTTTAAAGGAAGGACTAAGGTCATATAGCTCAGCCCTTGCCTAGCAAGCATGAGGCCCTGGGTTCAGTGCCTGGTACAGACAGAGAGGAAGAGGACGGGTCGGGAGAAGAGGAGGAAAGGAGAAGTGGTGTCAGTCCCCCTAAGTGAGACACAAAGTTAGGGAAGCCAGGAAGGCCTGGGGGACCTCGGTGACACTTGCCTTCATGTTAAAAGCTGGGCATGCAAGAGGTAGGCCAGGGAGAAGGGAATCAAAGGGCTGACCACAGAGAGGGAGGGAGCGGAGCGCTGCGGCCCTTCTGAATAGGCAGGGGAACGGCCTGCCACAAACATGGTAAAACTGGAATTCCTATCCAGCTTGCCTCACCCCTGCCCACTCCCAGAATCCCTTTCCACTAATCTTCACCCCTACATCTATGCTCTGCACCAGCTGTTCCTACCCAGCAGCCATCTCTCAGCCCGAGACATTCCAGGTCATATCAGGCCCCTCTGTGTGCACTCTGGACTTTCCTTCCTGCAAGTGTTATCATTGTTTTTGTATAGTTTCATGACTCTTTGACCAAAACTTAGGTAGCTCTGTCCTTCATGGACTGTTTGGTCACTGCAGAGTACCAAGAGCCTGCCTCAGTGTCTGGCCCAAGTTGTGCTCACTATAGCTTGAGTGTGTGAATGGGTAAATGAATGAATAAACCAACGAATGAATGAATGAATGAATGGGAAGAATCATTGACACACTTTCAGGACTCTAGACCCCAAATTCTTTCTGGAAATCCCTCGGAGGGTGCAATTTTATGGTCTGCAGTTCCCACTGATGACTCTGGTGGGTGCCTGGTGGTGCCCTCCCATGGCAGGGTCCTGATGGGGTCATTGCTGTCTCTGCTCTCCAGCCTTAGCTCAGCTCAGTTGCTCTCTCTGGAGGACACTGGACAGCTTCCCGATATGAGCAGTGGCAGGGAAGGCAAAATGGCCCGGGGTGGGAAGTGAGGCGGATGTAGGTGGGGTTTTGGGGTGGGGGGTTGTTTGTTTTGTTTTGTTTTTCAAGTTTAGCTTTGGGAGAGCGGAAACTTAGGGTGATGATTTGGGGTCAAGGCAGTTTTTTGGTTTGTTTTTGTTTTTGTCTTCTTGTTTGTTAGTTTTAGTGATTTAAATGCACTTAAGTGTCAGTTGGAAGGGTCCAGCTAGAAAGGAAGAGGGAATGAACAGTAGTGAGAAGAACCCCAGGAGAAAGAGACTGCCCTCAGAGCCTGTGCTCATTAACTGGCTCAGAACTGGCTGAGGTCCCACCCAATGAGGCTTCCCCTCCCCACACTTCCATCATGGGATGCTAGACCACCACACAGGACCTGGAAGAGAAATGTCCAGAATGAGTTTGAGTCACTGACTGATCACCCACTTCCAACTTGTGAAGAGGAGGGAAGGTTTCCAAGAGAGGCCTCAGGGTGAAGAAGATTTTCTGGCGCTGGCTTTAGCCTCCCATGGGACACCATGGGTGGCTCTTGGAGCCAGGGACCCAGGGATGTGTTCTGAGAGGGATGATCATATGGGCATGGAACAGATGGATCAGGGGGTCACAGGTGTGAGAGGCCATGGCCAGGAGCTGGTCTAGAGCAGGGTGTCTCCAATTTTTGTACTTACAACCCCTTTTTACTCAAGAAATGTTTATGTGACTCTGGTATATAAATATATAAAATAGGCACACCAACCGGGCTGACAGCTCAGGAGAGAAAGGCACTGCCACTAAGTTGGACAACCGAAGTTTGATCCTTTGAATTGATGTGGCAAAAGTCCCCCTCCGGCCTCCTCACATGTACTGCAACATGTGTGTGCCCCCTCCACACAAATAGACAAAGTAAAATGATTCAACTTTTTCCACTCATATCCCCTTTGCACTTGAGAAAATTGTGTGGGACCTTGGTCTATAGATATATCATACAAATCAAACATTTATTGATAATAAATTATAAATAATTGTATTTTTAAAATCTGTGGCATACATATCATTTTACCACTTATCAAAGATGAAAGAAAATTGCATACTAATGAGAGGGATGTGTCTGCTCATTTTTACATAAAAAAAAAATCAAATCTGTGCTGAATGATGCTGCAGGCCAAAGAGCATCTTCAACATTTTTCAGAGTTGATTGACATTTTGATTTTATGATTGCCAAGGCTGAGAATGCTGCTTCACATAAATATGCAGTACAAAATGGCAGAGGTATGTTTAAGGCCATTTCAAAAACTGTTGGGAATCCTGTGCTATTCTCAAACCAGGATTCATTAAGAATGACTTTTTATTAAACTCAAGCCAGCAACTCAAACAGTACTTTTTATTGTCTTGCACGTATACGTGTTTATGCATGTTTCATGTGTGTGGTTCACATGTGTGCACAGCCATGCAGAGGCCAGTGCTTAAAGTCAGTTGCCTTCCTTGACTACTTTCCACCTTACATATTGATGCAGAGTCTCGCTTGAACCCAGAGTCCTAAGATTTGGCTAGTCCAGCTAGCCAGCTTGCTTGGGGGATCCTGTCTCCACCTGCCGAGTGCAGGATTATGGGCAGGCATGGTGGCATTTATGTGGGTGTGGGGTTCTGAATTCTGGTCCTCAAGCTGTCACAACAAGCATTTTAACCACTGAGTCACATCCTCAGCCCCTCAGACAGCAATTCTTCAAAGATTTGTTTTATTTTTTATTTTATGAGTGTGTGTGGGTGTGTGCACATTTTATTTTATGCCGCGTGTGTGGGCATGCCCATAGAGATCAGAAGACGGCATTAGGTCCCAAGTAGGCAGAATTATAGGCAGTTGGGAGCCACCCAATGTGGAGCTGAGAACTGATCCCAAGTCCTCTGGAAGAGCAGTAAGCACTCTTAACTGCTAAGCCACCTCTCCAGCCCTGAGAAAGCAGTTTTTAAAATTAAGCATTCTACACAATACAATCCAAAAATATACTGATTTTAAACTTACATGCTGAGAAATGACAACAGGAAAATATTATCTCTTTTTGTTGTTGAGACAGAGTCTCACCATGTGGCCTGGATGGCTGGGAACTCGCTATAGAGAGGCTGGCCTCGCACTCACAGAGATCCACCTGCCTCTGCCTTCCTAGTACTGGGGTTAAAGGCGTGCGCCACCCCACCTGGCCTTTTCATTCTATAACTAAACTACAGTTTCGATCTGAGCAGAAAGCTTTGTATGCACGGTAAAGCCACTAAGCCGGAATGTTTTTGGGAACTAACTGTGGTAAGTGTTACGTGGTGTGACAGCGTGCAAAGGGCCAAGTGTGCCCTGTGTTCTGATTGGAGGCTGCAGTGGAGCTGCGTGATGCAGTATGGGTGAGCACTGCCAGAAGCATCTTGGGTTCATTATGTCTGATTTTGGGTTAATTTGTGGTTGTATATCCAGCAACCTTTTAACAAGTTTTTCATAACCACCACCACATTCAGTAAAAGGACCCCACGTGGAGTGCGGGGGATTAAACCCAGAGCCTCCTGTATACTACCACTGAACTACATGCTTCCCTCTTACTTGATTTTTAAATCCTTTTTTGAGACAGGATCTCATGTAGTCCAGGCTGGCCTCAAACTCACTATTAAGCTGAGGATGACCTTGAACTTCTGGTGTATGTGGTACTGAGGATGGAACCCAGGGCTGTGTGAAGAGTAGGCAAGTACCTACCAGGTGAACTATAAGGCCACCCTTCGTGTGTTTGAGAGTGTCTCACTATATAGTCCAGGCTAACCAGCCCTCTTGCCTCTCTGCCTTTGGAGTCTGGGATTACAAGTGTGTACCGCCATGCCCCGCTGTCTGGAGACGTTTTTGATGGTCGTGACTAGGATGTACTACTACTAGTGTGGTTGTCCAGTGTGGAAAGGCCAGCGAGGCTGCTAAATAGCTTAGAGTGTGCGGGCTGGAGGCTGCTGAGAGGGGAGGAGGGTGTGGAGTTTGTCCGAGGAAGCTAGTAGGGCTCCTTAGATGGCCTGAACTTTTTTTTGTGGTATGAGCCTCATCTCTTGGGAGTAAGGCGGATGGATGGCCTTGGGTACTTGAGCAAATGGAAGACTGCAATCCTAGGAACAGAGAAGTCTATAGTCATGACAAGGCTGCCCGGGTATAGACAGACAGCACCTAAGGGCCTTGCTGAGGCTGCAACTCACTTGGCTCTGCGTATTCCCAGCTATTCCTGCAGACATGAGGGGTGAGGAATGTGTGAGATGCAGCCTCTAGGGACTTTGGAGGGGACACGCTACTTGGGGCTGATGTGGCAAGCAGCAGATGTGGACCCTGATCACAAGGATGTGGATCCCTTACAGAGTGAAAAGGAACATTGGAGAGCTGGGTCTGGGAAGAGAAGGCACAAGAGAGGTCCTGTTGCCCTCACCAGGAGCTGACAGTGTCCTATCTGGTCCCTACAGGGATTCACCTGCCCCAACGTCTTGCTTCCCTTCCTTTCAAGGGTCAAAGCCCTTGTGTCCAGATGGGCTGGTGCCCCCTCTTCACCGTCCACTCTACTGTTTCTGACTCTCATAATAACCAAAGTGCCCTTCCCAGAGTCAGGGAAGGAGAAGCAAGGCCAAGAAAGCAAGTATGCAGGAGGCTCCTGGGCCGTGCCAACTTTACCAGGAGAGGTCTAGGGTGATCAGCTTCTGGAAGGTACTCCCCAGTTCCCAGGAGTCTTCCTTCGTATTCGAATGTGTGAGTGTGTGTGTGTGTGTGTGTGTGTGTGTGTGTGTGTGTGTGCCTCGAACTCACAGATCTACCTGCCTCTGCCTTCCAAGTGCTGGGATTAAAGGCGTGCACCACTATGCCCAGCCAAATGTATATATTTTAAACTATAATGAAAAAGCTGAGACTGAGTAACTTTATAAAGAAGAAAAATTGGAAAAAAATAGCTGGGTGGTGGTGGCGCATACCTTTAATCCCAGCACTTGGGAGGCAGAGGCAGGCGGATCTCTGTGAGTTCCAGGCCAACCTGGTCTACAGAGTGACTTCCAGGACACCCAGGGCTACAGAGAGACCCTGTCTCAAAAAAGAAAAAAGAAAAAGAAAAGGAAAGAGAAAAAAAGGGGGTTGGATAGATGGCTCAATAGTTAAAAGCACGGTGCTCTTCCAGAGGACCCGGGTTCAATTCCTAGTTCACACCCATCAGTGCTAACCCTTTCTGAGGGCAGTGCACCCGTGATCTTCAGGCACCACTTCTTTCCCCCTCCCTCCTCCCCCCTCCCCTCTTTATATCCCTCCCCCTCCTCTCCCACCTCTTCCTCCTCCCCCTCCCATTTCTCCTCCTCCCCTTCCTCCTCCGCCTCCCCCTTCACCACTACTTCCTCTTCCTCCTCTTCTTTTCAGTCTGAGACCAGCTAGCTATTCAGCTCCGGCCAGGCTGGCCTTGAACTCAGGCTCCTCCTGCCTCTACTTCCCGAGTGTGGACATTACAGGCCTATGTCACACACTCCACAGTCCCCACTGCCTATTAACCCACAGGGAACCAAGCTTCTCACAGGGAACCTTTTCGGGGGCAAATGGTGTGCAGCCCTCAGTAGGAGGTGAGCAAACCTCTGAGACTCAGACACCCTTGAGACCCAGATGAAAACAGATCACAGAAATGATTCGGGGATTGCTGGACCCTCAGTCTCGACCTTCCTCAGTGGGCCTCTCGCTTCCAGCAGGCGCCCACCTGGCTCAGCTGCAAGTCTCTCTCAGGACCCACAGTTTATTTCCCACTCACAAACACGTGGCTCACACAGCAGGCCCGCAGGCCTCTTCTTAACCTTGTACAATTTTTTTCCCCCCTAAATGGCAAGGCACTATTTTAGTGACTGTTTTACAGAGGAAAAAACACTGTCTGTCCTTGTGATTCATTTGGTGGGTTCTAGTGATGCTGTATTGATTCATGCAACTCAGCCAGCATCTGGTCCAAATTAAATGGGACTTTCTCTCGGTGACAGTAAAACCGAAGATTAAACAAGCTGAACAGTAAAAAGAAGCCCGAGGACACTGGGGCGTTTGAGTAATCTTGGGGACTCGAGTCCCCTGGGTCAGCTGTGGTCTGTCCTCTGAGCACTGGGCCGTGTCTGGCTGCACAGTCTACACCCCTCTCTTTTCACAGGCGACTCACTGCAGGTTAAACAGCGTCCGTGATGTCTTAGTAAACTCTGGAGCTGTTATCCCAATCACGCAGCTGGGGAAATGGGCCAGACAGTGCTGAAACCATCACCTAAGGAGCTGGGTCTTCCTCTGCTTGTTCCAGGAAGCCTTCCCCAGAATCCCAGAGGACAGCCAGCGGTTTTTAATGAGGGAGGGTTTTGTCATCTGAGGGGCATTGGGAAATGTCTGGGACATTTTTGGTTGTCACAGTGGGGAGGGGCAGCTGGCATCCAGTGTTGGGAGGGAAGGGCTGCTGCTGCTTACACTGGTCATGGCTCACATGTCTGGAGAGCAGAGATTGAGAAACCAGGCGCTAACCCAAACTGACCCCAGTGCCCAAGTGACACATGGTCCCCAGGCCACCAACTGACTTCATGGAGAGGCCTCTAGATATGGTGAAAACATGAAAAAGCATGAGACTTCTCTGTTTAAGAAGACAATATGGGGCGGGCAGGATGGCTCAGTGGGTAAAGGCACTCATTTGCCAAACCTGACAACCCGAGTTTGATCCCTGGGACCCATATGGTGGGAGGAGAGAACTGACTCCTGCAGGTTGACCTCTGACCTCCCTTCACATGTGAGACATGGCATATACACACACAAAGTTGGGGTAAATAAATGGGTAGGGAGTAGCTTGTTAGATCACAGAGGCTCCTGTAGAGATCAGCATGTTTTATGTTCTATCTCAGTACCTTCTTTAAGCGCTAAACTCCTAGCTTGTAGCAGCCCCAAGGCAGGATGAGACAATAGGATTAACTTCCTAAATTACAGTCATATGTCCTATCTATGTATCTATGTATCTATGTATCTATGTATCTATGTATCTATCTATCTATCTATCTATCTATCTATCTATCTATCTATCTTTCTATCTATCTACCCATCCACCCATCCATCCATCATTCTACCACTCTATCACTCTCTCTCTCTTCATATATATATATATGTATCTCCATCCATTACCTATCTACCTATCTATCTATCTATCTATCTATCTATCTATCTATCTATCTATCTATCATCATCATCACCATCTTATTTTAAACTTTTACCCTTCAGGGTGGCTGTATTTGAAGATAAGAGCTTGGTAAAGCATTAGAGTTAAATGAGGTCATAAGGGTGGGGCCTTATAAGAACACTGATGCCAGAAATCTCTGTGGGAATTCACAAAGGAGCAATCATATGGTCACAAAGCAAGATGGCAGCCATCTACAGGCTGAAAGAAGAGGTCTCAGAATAAAACTGAGCTTGTCAGAACCTTGATCTTGAACACCCCTACCTCCTCAAATTAATTTCTGGTACTTCAGTTGCCCAGCTAATGATGTCTTCTTGTGATCCGAGAAGACTACCACCATGTGGCCTGTGGCGAGAACAAAGAGACAGGAAAGTCTTTAGCGGAGAATCGCCCTTGGTGGAAGCTTGGGCAGCTGACCACACTCTGCACTAGAGGTCTGTGCCCATGTGAGTGGGAAGCCAGTGCTCGCAGACAGCCTGGAGGCCAGACAGTGGAGTGGAGCCCATGTCCGAACTGACTTGGACAGCCTGCAGGGAGACGCTGGATCAATTTGGAGCTATAGTTAAATGTCAACCAACAGCCTCGCACCCATCTGTCCCCAAGAAAGTGCTTCAAGTCGTCCAACAATCCATCAGGGCTTTCCTTTTATTTTCTTGGTCCAAATGTGAGCCTGGTGGGGAGGTCCATCTGAGCACTGACTTGTGAGGAAAAACCCACCCACACTTTGGAATGGCTTTTTTGTAAAGGACCAGCTAGCTCTGGAGAGACTTTCCCAGTGTGGACACAGCTCTGCCCTGGAGTTAAGTGGCAGCTCCCTTCACCTGAGTATTGGTGAAACCTTAGTCAGAAGCAGTTGGGAGGGGCCAGTCTTTCCCTAGCCCCCTTTAGTTGGACGTTGTCCTATAGGTTGTCACTCTGTGTGTTAACACTCTGTGAAAGAGGGGTTAGGCCCTGCCTTGGCTACTCTAGAGCAGAGTTTTTATCCCTTTCCATTTTCCTCGCTTTGTTCCTTCAGTATTTCTGTGTCGCCTGTTCCCCACCTGCATTGCGATGCTGCCCACTCCCTCCAGCATCTCTCTAAGCAGAGGTGGAAGGCAGGGGCAGAATGCAATCCAGAGCCACTGTGGGGCAGAGCAAGGGAACAGGATGAGGGGCTGCTCTGGGGTCTTCACCTCTCCCACTAAGGCTTTTTTAAAGAGGGTGTGTGTGTGTGTGTTTCCACTCAGAACCAAATGTGTTGGTGCAAGCCTGAAATCCTACCAAAACCAAGTTGAGGAGGAAAGGGTTTATTTGGCTTACAGTTTCGTATCACTGTTTATCATAGAAGGAAGCCAGGACAAGAACTCAAACTTACAAGAACCTGAAGGCAGGAGCTGATGCAGAGGCCATGGAGGGTGCTCAGTTTGCTTGCTTTCTTTCTTCCTTTCTTTCTTTCCTCCTTTCTTTCTTTCTCTCTCTCTCTCTCTCTCTCTCTCTCTCTCTCTCTCTCTCTCTCTCTTTCTTTTTACACATTTTTTTTAAAGATTTATTTATTATATATGTATGCCTGCGGCCAGAAGAGGGCACCAGATCTCATTACAGATGGTTGTGAGCCACCATGTGGTTGCTGGGAATTGAACTCAGGACCTCTGGGAGAGCAGCCAGTGCTCTTAACCTCTGAGCCATCTCTCCAGCCCCTCAGTTTGCTTTCTTACAGAACCCAGGACCACCAGCCCAGAGATGGCATCACCCACAATGGACTGGGCTCTCCTCCATCAGTCACTAATTAGGAAGATGTCTCTTACAACCTGATCGTATGGAGGTATTTTCTTAATTGAGGTTCCCTCCTCTTAGATGACTCTAGCCTGTGTCAAGTTGACATAAAACTAGCCAGTATACTAGACTACATGGTCAGACTCTGTCCAAATAAACAAACACAGAAATTTATGTTCACAGCTCTGGCAGTGGAGATGAGAACAGTTTGGCACATAGTCTGGCTGTGGTAGGGTCCTGATCTGAGTTGCAGAACTTGGATCTATCACTGTGTCCTCGACATGGTAGAGAAGACAGGAGAGGCAGATCATCTCTGGGTTTGTTTCATAATGGCAGGAATCCCATTCAAGAGTGCTTCATCCTCATGACCTTATCACCTTGGGAATTAGGATTTTTGGTTTTCTCTTCTTCCTCTTCCTCCTCCTCCTTCTCCTCCTCCTCCTCCTCCTCCTCCTCCTCCTCCTCCTCCTCTTCTTTTTTCAGGACAGGGTTTCTCTGTGTAGCTCTGGCTGTTCTGGAACTCACTGACCTCAAACTCAAAGATCCATCTGCCTCTGCCTCCCGAGTGCTGGGATTAAAGTACGCGCACCACCACCAACCAGTTTTGGTTTTCTTCTCTTTACTTTCCTCCTCCTTTTCAAGACTCACGCAGGCCCTAGAAGATTTATATTTTATTTATTGGGACAGGGGCATCTGAGGAGCATGCATGGGCCACAGCGCACCTGTGCAAGTCAGAGGACTAGTGCGATCCAGTTCTCCCCTTTCACCAGGCCTTCCAGGGATCAAATCTAGGCAGCCAGCCTCAATGGCTACAGCCATCTCTTGGGTCCTGTTTCGGGGTATTTTACTTTGCTCAGGACAGGGTTTCCTGTAGCACAGGCGAGTCTCACACTTGCTATGTAGCAAAGGAGGACCTTACTCCTGATCCTCCCCCTTCTAACTCTCAAATGCTAGGACTATAGGACTGTGCCTCCTTGCCCAGCTCAAGGGAATCAGGACTTCGACATACGAACACAGGGGTGGGGCACACACTCAGTGGTGCAGTTTCTCCTCTCCCGTCTGGTATCCACTCACCTCCTGAAGCAGACGACCCCTGAGAGCCCTCCTCAGCTCTCACCATTCTGGGCTTCCTGGCACCACATGGGCCTCTGCTTCCTTGAAATGCCCCTTTCCCCTCTGTGCCCACCCTCTACAGGCTGACTGCCTCATTCTACTTCTGTCTTGGGACTGTGTTTATCTTCCTGGGCTAATTCAGGTAGAGAATTCCAGGGAGCCAACAGTCTTGCATTTGGGAGAACTCAAGGCCTCCCTGGTGTTCTGACGCCTGGGTCCCCCCCCCCCCGGCCTCATCTCTTCTTACCATCCTGTGTGTCTGCACCGGGGAACGGACGGACAGTTCACCTCTGCTTCAGTTCTCCTGAAGTATGTCATCCCCTCCACTCTGGGTTCTTGGCCTGTGCTGGTAGAGAGTGTTCCAAGGTCTGAGGCTCTGAGGCCTTGGCCAGCCAACATCTGGATTTCTCTCAGTCTCACTTAGCTTCTCATCCTTCATGTACAACTTGCCACGACAATTCCAACATCCTCTCTGTCCTCGAAGCATCTCTCCTCCTTGAATCTCGAGATAACTCCAAGCCTTTCTGGAGTGGGAGTTTCACAGTTAGGGTGAACTTCTAGCATGGCATTTTCCCACATAAAGCCGATTTCTTCACAGAAAATCGGAAGCCAGATATTATTTTTAAAAAGTATTTCTCGAATTTCTAAAAGGCCTTATAATAAAAAACCCAGGGCCAGATACTGAGGTAAATGCCGAAAGACCAGAGAAACAAAGGAACAAGCCACTGCCACGTCTTACCTCTAGGACTTCTCAGCCTGAAAAGCCTCTAGTTCCTGTCTCCTCATGCCTTCTATACCTTTCTCTGCCTAGCCATCACTTCCTGGGATTAAGGGCGTGTGTGCTTTCCCAAGCAAAGGCATGAAATCTCAAGTGCTGGGATTAAAGGCATGTGATTCCCAAGTACTGGGATTAAAGGTGTGTGCCACCACTGCCTGGCTCTGTTTCTCTCCTAGACTGACTCAATTTCATATAGTCCAGGGTGGCTTTGAACTCACAGAGATCCAGACAGATCTCTGCCTCCCAAGTGCTAGGATTAAAGGTGTGTGTCACCACTGCTTAGCTTCTGTGTTTAATCTAGTGGCTTGTTCTGTCCTCTGATCTTCAGGCAAGCTTTATTTGATACACAATATATCACCACAAAAAAGTATTTCCCCACCTTGTTCCAGCCCCATTTTTGACTCCCCTCTTCCGGCCCACATACTCCACAGGCACTTCAAACCCTGAGTGTCTGAGTCACAACCCTCTCCTGCCACCCCTGCCCTTGACTCTCTTGACTAGCTACCTGCTGGCCTGGGTTCCTGGGTTGAGCCTGACTGCCACCTTCAGGCCGTCCTCATTGCATACTTGAGAACTGCTTCACTGTGACCCTCACATCTGTCCTCACAGCTCTACACAAAACTCTGTCTGTATTCAGCACCATGGAACCCCACCGTCCACAGGATGCAGCCGGTTCCCTGCTGATGTGTGTCACCCCCCCACCCCTACCCCACACCAGCTGCCTAGCTACTCATGATGTCCCTGGTGAACCAAACTCTCTGTCACTCTCTAGGTCTTTGTGCCTTATGTTAGTTCCTTTTCTTTTCTTTTCTTTTCTTTTCTTTTTTTTTTTTTTTTTTTTGTTTGAGACAGGGTTTCTCTCTGTAGCTTTGGAGCCTATCCTGGATCTCACTCTGTAGCCCAGGCTGGCCTCGAACTCACAGAGATCCACCTGGCTCTGCCTCTAAGTGCTGAGATTAAAGGAGTGCGCCTCTACCACCTGGCTATTAGTTCCTTTTCTGTCACTGTTGATGAAACACCAGGAACAAGGCAACTAGAGCAGAACCGGTTTATTTGGGCTCACGGAGCAGAACCGGTTTATTTGGGCTCACGGTTCGGAGGGATGGAGTCCCTGACGGTAGAGGGAAGGCATGGCGGCGGCGGGGGCAGGGGGAGCAGGAAGCTGAGGGCTCACGTCTTCACACTGCCAGCAGAGAGACCAAGCTGGGAATGACACACGGCTTTGAAACTGCAAAGCCTGCTTTTTGCTCCTAGTGACATGCATGCCTCCTAAACTTACCCAGTGTCTGCACCTCTGGGGACCGTTCTCATTCACGCCACCAGACAGCTGCTGTCTCCTCTTCTGTCCTTTCGTCCCCTGACCTTCTATCACGGGCTCGTCGCTTTGTTACCTCTTCTGGAAATCTGTTCTGTATCCCTCACGTGTCCCATGATGGACAGAGTCTAGCGACATTTTCTATGGTCATAATATAAACACTACTGACTTAATTAAACACTGTGATATTTACTCTTTGGGGACGCTAGGAGGGGAATCACGTCTTTGTGTGTCGGAGCAGGAGTGTAGACAGGGACAGAATATATGATTTTAAAAAAATTAAGTCAGGAATCAGATGCATGCTTAAAAAAACGAGACAAAAACCCATAGTCTAGCGGGAATGGTGGGAGTGCAAGCCTGTGATTGGAGCCCTTGGGATGTGGAAGCAAGAGGATCAGGAATTCAAGGTCATCCTTAGCTCCCTGGTGAGTTCAGATTAACGCCAGCGGCATAAGACCTCGTCTCAAGAAGTAAACACACCGACTGGTGAGCTGGCGCAGTGGGCGCAGGTGCCCGTCATCGACAAGCCTGGCCATCTGAGTTCTATCCCTGGGACTCTCATCGTGGAAGGAGAGAATGGCTCCCACGGTCATCCTCTGACCGCCACACAAGCATCATGGTGTGTGCCCCGCCCCCGTAAGCCGAGGAAACCCCCGAGACCCCAAAGGCCATAGAAGCGTAGTATTGGGAGTTAAAGAAATAAATAGCCACATGTAAATCACTTGAGTCTGACCTTTGAAGGGCTGGGTTAGGAGAGAGCTGCTATTTAACCGATATTTAAGATACAACAAATCAAACAACAATTAAATTAGGGAGATAAATCAACCAGAGCCAATTCAAGTTGCGTTGCTTAGGGTCAGAGGGCAGGCCCTGAATGCCAGCACCTGTCTTGCAGAGCACAGCTTGAAAACAGAGAAGCCATGCACTCACCAAAGCCTCTGAGAAGGGACAAGGCCACCATCCGGCCTTGGCAAGGTCCTCATCTGGACACCAGCTGATTTCTGCGATGTGCAGTTGAGGAACTCGGCTGCACTTTGTTTTTATGAAGAGGCCAAAGCAGGCATCCCTGTCTTCTGGGGTTTATTTAACATCAGGAGACAGAAGCTGGAGTCTCCTCTCTGTGGCGGAACCCGGATCTCCGGAGCCCGGAGAACCGTCACCCCAGAAGCGGTGTCTTTGGGAAGTGCCTTCTGCTGGGTGCCCACCAGCCTTCCCTGTCGGGCCCTCACTGAGATCCATGGAGGGCGTCTTCCGAGACAGCTCTGCTCCTGGAGCTGCCTTTGACAACATGCAGTTTATTATTATTACTATTATTATTTTTTTTTTAGACAAAATCTTGGCCACGTTAAATCATGGAAACTGCATATCGTGTTTCAATTCTTTGTGGGCCAAGTTTTTACATAGACGCTCAGCAATGTCAGGACGTGATATATAATTATAGTATCTTTAAATGGGGAAGAAGCTGTGTGGAGACGCTGCCGCAGCATGTGCAGCTGAACAAACCTTTCAGCCTGAATCCAGGAGCACGGGGACACCTTCCACCTCATTTGCAAGCACGAGTGGAAGTAATTTCTGTCCAGCCTTCGGAATTTACATATAATTATAAAATCCCTCAGAGAAAGTGCAGGGTCTCAGACAGCTTGCACAGAGGTGCTTCCCCGGGGACTTCTTGGTGCATCTCTTTTTGGAGACCTGGAACCTTTCCAACTATTATATAGAAAAATAGAGAGGAAGGCACAGGGTGGTCCTAAACTCTGGCCCTCTGCATGCTCTTTATAAACCTCCAGCCCCAGAAATGGCCATTTGTTACACTCACAGCCCACACCAATGCATTTGAGTTCAGTTTCTATTACATTCAGGTCCCCCTGGTGTGTGTTCTAGGGGTTTAGAACAATACACAGTGACATAAACAGCCCCAAATAGAAGCTTTTGAAGGATGTTCCACATTTTGCCCTTTTATCTGAGAATTCCCAAACCCATTGCCACTCCCCAGAGTGGGCTCTGTCCCCACGAAACATTCTGCTCCCGTCCACATTAGTCACAGGACCAAAGGGGCTGTTTTGCAGAGGGAGCCGCTTCAAGGTCCATCCAGCGGCCCTCCACCTGGGGCTTTGGACGTGGGACACAGGTAAGTTAGTACACCAACTTTGGTGAAGGAAACACATAAACTCGGTCCTTGTGGGCTTTGTAACTGCATATGTGTTTGTTTTCTGTAACCATCACCCATACCTGAGACAATCAACTTAAAAAAGGAAAGTGTCATCTAGGTTGACCGTTTCAAAGGTCTCATTGCTTTGGACCTCAGGGAGGCAGTACATCAGCCTGTGGCTGAACAGATTCAATCACCCCATGGCAGGGAAGCAAAAGACAGAGAGGGCAAGGCTGGGGTCCCACGGTCCCCTTCAAGGGTGTGCCCCAGTCACCTGAGGGCTTCCCCAAGGCTCTACCTCCTAAAGGCTAAACCACCGGGACCAAGCTTCAAGCACATGCACATTTGGGACATGTTTGTGATACAAACTATAACACAATCACACAGACCGAATACACACATGCACACATACAGATACACACACACAGACACACACACACAGACACATGCATACACACACACACACACACAGACACACAGACAGACAGACACACACACACACACACACACACACACACACACAGAGAACATTGTTATAAGCAGCTCTCTTTTCTTTGATTCATTTTAATCAGAAATTTAAGGTCTGTTTCTCCTCCCATACCGAATCTTCACACTTATTCCAAAGCCTGATGCCCCTGCTTCCTTTTAACCTCTACATTGACACTCCTCTCTTGCCAAGCACGCTGCTCTTGTGTGTCTCACGTTTAATAATCCAGTTCCCCAAGAGCCCGTTTATCCTGGCTCCAGGGCCGGTCTGACATAAGGAAGCACCCTTCTCTGCACTGTCCTTGTCTGAGCTCCCTGGAGAGGCAACTTTGCACTCCCAAATCTTCTTCCACCCCACGGGAGAGATCAGGCTCAGGGAACAGGACGATGGGGACCACCACACCACTTTCCTCTTGTTCTTGAAGAGACCAGATTAGTTTTCTTCCTGTATCCAGTCTCCCTCTAACTGTATGTAAACCCAACGAGAGTAATGGGCTGATGGTTTTTAACGCCATGTTCAGAAGGGGATTGAGAGAAATAAAGAGGAAGAGGAAGGGACAGTTCAGAGAGGGCCCCGAACCCCGATTATAGTTCCACCAAGAGAGAAAGCCCCAGACTATGGACAGAAGCCATGGAAGGCTCTGCGTCTCCCAGAGGCTAGTGAGACCCTCCCTGTGTCTCCCAGGCACTCCACGTGGGTCTCATATGCTTCTCACATGGGGAGCAGCTCTTCAAGAGAAGTGGGGCTCTTATGTTGACAGATCTCTATTTTTCAAACAACATGACCCATAAGGCAAGCATTCTACTTCATCTGGTGTCATCCAGAGAGACAGCCATCTGTCCCCTTTCTGGAAGGAAAATTGGCTGATAGGTAGTACTCTATAACACAGAAACTCGTGAGTAATTTAAGGAATTTTCATGAGTAACTGTGACCATATGGAGTAGTCTTACAGGGAGATGTTAGGATCAGTCCTCAAATCAGATGCTTTAGGCTTGTTGACCTTGGTGTCCCAGGAGGCAGACTCCTGATTAAGCTGGACAGACCCTCTCCCAGACAGATCTTAGTAACTCACAGCATGTCTTGGAACAACCGGACAAGATGGGCCAATCAGAATCTTCGTCTCTGCCATTACTCCAGAAACTTCTACTCTTAGTTTTATAGAAACCTTTAAAACATTTTTGTTCAACAGTAAGACCCAAGGGACTGGAGAGATGGCTCAGTGGTTAAAAGCACTGTCTGCTCTTCCGGAGGATTCAGGTTCAGTTCCCAGAACCCACACGACAGCTCACAGTTGCCAGATTCAGGGGATCTGATGCCTTCTACTGGCCTCCACAGGCACCAGGCACACGTGTGGTGCAGAGATGTATATGCAGACAAAACATGCATGTACATAATGTAATTTTTGTAAGTGCATGTTACTCTTGCAGGATGACCCAGGTTTGATTCCCATCACCCATATCCTGGGAATCTAATGCACTCTTCCAGCCTCTAAGGATACTGCATATTCACACACACACACACACACACACACGCAGGAAATTGAAAAATTAACAAAACAATAAGATCCAAGCACACTCATTACTCTAGGCCTGCCTAGGGTCGGGCCCATCAGTATCACTGTATCCCCCTCCCGTGCTTAGTGCTTATCCTATTGGTTGGTTTTTAGGGACCGTGACACTCATGGGTTATCACCTCCTGGGATGATGGTGTCTTATTCTGGAACCCCTGCTTGGGCTGAGGCTCTTTCTCTCAGAAGTGGGTCCCTGATGGTTTGATTGATTGGCTTCTTTTAAAAGATGTGCTGTGAGCATTTAATGACTGTGGACATTCTTGTTAATGAAAATATTTCAGTGTTGGTGGGTGTCTTCATTTACCTTCTGTTGCTGAGATAAAGCACTGACCGAAAGCATCTTGGGGAAGAAAGGGTTTATTTCAGCTCATGCTTCCGTATCTTATGCTTCCAGTCCATACTGAGGGAAGCCATGGCAGGAACTCAAGACAGGAACCTGGAGGCAGGGACTGAAGCAGAGGCCATGGAGGAGCGCTGCTCACTGGCTTGCTCCTCATGGCTTGCTCAGCCTGCTTTTGCATTTCTCTCAGGATCTCTTGCCCATGGATGACACTGCTCCCAGTGGGCCAGGCCCTCCCACATCCATCAGAATCATAAAAGTACCCCCACAGACTTGCCTGCATGATAATCTGATGGAGGCATTTTCTCAGTTGAAGTCCTTCTTACCAATAACCCGAGCTTGTGTCAAGATGACCAAAAAACTAACTAGCAAAGGGGATGGAGGTGGTGGTCTATGTTTTTAGAAAAAAGTTAGACTTTTCCTTTTTCTTTCTTTCTTTTTTAATGTGTGTGTGTGTGTGTGTGTGTGTGTGTGTGTGTGTGTGTGTGTGTACACATGTGTGTACTTGTCAGGTACAGGCAAGGAGTGCCATCCACCTTTTTTGGTCCTAGTGACCTGGAATTTGCTAAAGAGACTAAGCTGGCTGGCGGGAAAGAAGCCCCAGGGACCCACCTGTCTCTGCGTCCCCGGCACTGGGATCAGAAACACACGTCACCATGACAAGCTTTAAAGACATATGTGTGTGTATGTGTGTATGTATGTGTGTATATGTGTGTGTATATGTGTATGTGTGTATGTGTATGTGTATGTATGTGTTTGTGTGTGTATATGTGTGTATCTATATATGTATATGTGTGTATGTGTGTGTATATCTGTATATGTATGTGTGTATGTGTATGTGTGTATGTGTATGTGTGTATGTGTGTGTTTATGTGTGTGTGTGTGTGTATCTCTGTGTGTGTGTGTGTTCTAGGGACCAAACAGAAGTCAAAGCAACTGCTTTGTCAGCTGAGCCATCTATCTACCCAGCTCTGACTTTCTAAGGAGCTAATCGGAGTCTGCAAAAGCTGCTTCAAAACTGTTACCTGTAGTCAGTTTCCTACTCCTCTTCCTCTTCTTCTTCCTCTTCCTCTTTTTTTCTTGCTTTTAAAGAATACCTTATTTATTTTTATTCTGTATATATACATGTAGAGTCACGGTGGTGCTGGGAACTGAGCCCAGGTCCTCTGCAAGATCCTGAGCACTCCTAATGCTGAGTGCTCTCTTCAGCCCTTGCTGACTCTTGTTTAGCTGTGTGTCCACTGGGCTCCATTATAATCACATGGGACCACCGCTGTGGATGACCACCTGGCTCCCAGCGGAAGGTCACCCTACGGGGGTGTCCGTCTGTGAAGTGCCCAGCAGGTTGGCCTCTAAGCCTCATTGTTGGATGCTCTTGAGATTTTGTGTGGCATCCAATATTCTTTAAGAAAGCTCTCTTCAGCTTGAGTCAGCTAGAGAGGAGTCTGTTGCTCGAAGCCAAGGGTACTTACTGATACACAAGGGAGAAAGGTCAAAATCAAGTTAAGATGGTTTCCCAGAGCCCAGTGGCAGCAGGAGGTTTGCGTACAGTGAGGAGAGGGTGTCAGGCTAGGGTGACACAGTCAGGGAAACCTGGAGAGGAATCTGAAATACGGCAAGGAAGGAGCCACAGAAAGGTAAGAGTTAAGGAGACTGCTGGGTAAGTGAGGGGCAGAGAATACAAAGGGTGAGCCTGGGGTGCTGTGGAAGAGGGAGGGTTGGTGTGTTTGGTTAGGTGGAGGTGGGTAAAGAGGGACATGAGACTAGAAGGAAGAGGAGCCATTCACGCCAGGGGATTACAGGTGTGTACTATCACACTTTTTTTTTTTTTTTTTAAAGACAAGGTCTTAGTTGTGTGGTGGTGGTGATGGTGGCGGCAGCAGCAGTGCACGCCTTTAATCGCAGCGCTCGGGAGGCAGAGGCAGGCAGATCTCTGTGAATTCGAGACCAGCCTGGTTTACAGAGTGAGTTCCAGGACAGTCAGGACTACACTGAGAAACCCTGTCTTGAAAAACAAAAGTAAAGACAAGGTCTTGCTGTATAGCTCAGACTGGTCTTGAACTCTCAATCCTCCTGCCTCAGCCTCTCAAGTGCTAGGGCTTAAATCATGCATCAGCACACCCAGCGTCCAAACCACATCTCGACTATAACTCACATCTCCAGTCAGAACCCGGAGAAGGAGTGCCGGATTCCTGACCGATAAGTGTGTGAGATGCACACCTGAGATTTTCAGCCATTAGGTTCGGGTGGCTTGCCCCCTCTGTCTCTCACTCACAGTTGGTGTGATCTGACCAGTGAGCGCCTGCAGGGGTGACATTTCTCTTGTCGTGATAAAACACTGTGACCAAGGTAATTTCCAGAAGAGACGGTTTCTGTGGGACTTCTGGTTCTGGAGGGTCACCAGCCATCACCGTCACTGCTGGGATGTGTGGCATCGGGCAGGTGCGGCTACTAGATGTGGAAGCAGAACTGAGGGCTCACATCGCTAACCACAAACCGGAAGCAGAGAAAGAATTAGAAATGGCAACTCTCAAAGCTTCCCCCACCCCCAACATACTTCCTCCAGCAAGGCCACGCCCTCTGAAGTTACTTAACTAGGGCTACCCACTTGGGATCAAGTATTCAAACATGTGAGGCTCTGGATGCCTCACCACGGTGCCATGCTCGGCAGGGGTTAGCTGTTTTGACCATCGTTTCCAGTAGGAGAGAGACAAGACTATGGGAGGAAGGTGTATGGTGGAGGCAAGGAGAAGCGGAGCATTCCACAAGACGGAGCCACCAGCATGGAGCCCAGCTTCACTGCGGGCCTGGCCCTCAGCACCCAGGTTTTCTCCTGGGCTCCTAAGTTTCTGTGTTCTCCCTGTAAATACTCTGCACCTGGGCACGACCTGGGTGAGCCGTCTTCTTCTTTCCACCCAGAACAATTCCACACCAGATGTGGGAGGGCTGGGTTGTGAGCCTGTTCCCTATCCTGGCTGTTCTCATGATGTGAGCCTTCCTGGTGGCTATACCCTCCCCTGTGTCTGTCAGCCTCCAGCCAGGCGGGATGGGATGCAGGAGTGGGAGCGGGCGTGGGGGGGGGGGGGGGGGGGGGGGGGGGGATGGGTGGTGGTTCCTCTGCTTTCCCCTCTTCCCTTGGGAGAGGCTGGATTGCACGGATGCTGTGCCTCTCTCAGCCTTCTGTGTGCTGGCTGTGGCTGACATCTGGTCTGGGTAGACGTTTATGCAGAAGGTGCCAGAATTTCAGATCAGTCTTCCAGCTTCCTGGAAGCGATACTGAACGTTTTCCCATTTTTTATAAAAATCAATTTTCCTTTTTAGTGTTCATTACAAAATAAATACAATACCTAACTGGGCTGAGGCTGTAACTCAGTTGGTAGAGTGTTTACCCAGCATGAACGAAGTCCTGGGTTTTCTTCCCAGCACGGCACAAACCAGGCCCGGTGGGGCCCAGCTGTAATCCCAGCACTGAGGAGGTGGAAAGCAGGAGGGTCGGAAGTTCAAAGTCATCCTCAGCTACCTTGTGAGTCCCGGGTCAGTCTGGGATATCTGATGCACTTGTCCCAAAACAAAACAAAAGAGGGACCAGAGAGAGGGCTCGGTGGAGGAGAAGGCTTGCCTCGCAAGCCTGCACCTGACAACCTGAGTTTGATCCTGAACCCATGCTTAAAAAAAATCTGGTGCAGTGGATGCACATTTGAAATCAGGAGAAGAGCCTGAAGGCTCACCGGCCAGAGGCCTGGAGCATGCAGGACAGCAGAACAGTGAGAAGAGCTGTTTTAATCACAAAGTGAGAGGAGGCAGTGGCTGGTGGAGTCGGCCAAGCTGCTCTGCCCGTGGCCCTGAGTCAGGTCTGGGGAAAAAAAGCCCAACTTTTCCTTCTTTCTCTATTCTATCTCTTTTGGATCGATCTTCTCGCCCCGCTCCCACCACGTGGCTGCTCACCAGTGACATGGCCACCTCTCTTCCTCTTCCCCATCTCCCTCCATCAGCCTGCCTGCCCCGGAGTTTTTTTTTTGTTTTATTTTGGAGACAGTTTAGTTTTGGTGCCTGTCCTGGATCTCACTCTGTAGCCCAGGCCAGCCTAGAACTCACAGAGATCCACCTGGCTCTGCCTCCCGAGTGCTGGGAGTAAAGGTGTGCACCACCTCTGCCCGGCCCAGAGTTTTTCTTTAAACTCTAGTAAGATTGTCCTTGAGCAAAACAAACAAACAAACAAACGAAGAAGAGACAGGTGAGGTAGGAAAGCTGTCCCCTGTCATGCGCACAGCCCCTGTTACCCATGTGCATATACACTACTTGTGCACATGCATGCAAGTGCTCTCTCTCTCTCTCTCTCTCTCTCTCTCACACACACACACACACACACACACACACACACAACTGCAAAAGTGAGCCATTCCTTTCCTTCCCACTCCTGCTGTTCCGACGATGCCATTTTCTCTCTGATTCAGACATTCCTTGCCAAGTATAGTTAAGTCTGGATTGCCAAAAGCCAAACAGCTAGAAGTTTATCTGCACATTTGACATGTTGACAGGGTCTTCCAAAGGCCCTTCAGAAGGCTAAACAAAAGCAGTGCCCACAGTCTACAGACGCGTTCCCTTCCTCCTGCAGATGCTAGATATGATCCATTTTCAAATTTGCATTTCTCTGATCCACAGTGAGCAGCAACGTCTTTTCTTCCCTATAAATCGACTGTTCTTATCCTTGGACTGTGTCTGTAGTGGGCTACGAAGCTGCACCCTCTGATGTGAGGGGCCCTTTGGATGTCGGGGGGATTATGCGTGTTGCATGAAGTATCTGCCATTTATTCTTTATCTTTGCTGTGGGCTCCAGCTCTATGAGGCTTTTCCTTTTATGAGGTCAAATATTAGGATTTCTAAAGATTTTGCTTAGAGAGTTTTTCTCTATTCCAAGAATATAAAAGTATTTTATCATGTTTCCTTCCAAGACCTCAGTGATTCTGCTGATACTGGGGGCCAAACTGTCCCCCTAAAAGGCTGATGTCCTGAACATCAGTCCACCTGTGGTACAGTTCTTTCTGAGCACAGGCAGAATTTCATAATTTGTTAGCGATGAGCAATATATGGATCGTGGTTGTTTGAATTAGCATGTACTTAATCATGAACAAGACACAATCTTTGTGTGTTGGTATGCATATGGAGGCCAGAGGTGGATGACACTGATCTCCCTCAATTCCTGCCTCCCTCTCCACTGTTTTTTAAAGCTGGAAAGGGGTCTTCTCTTTTCTATGGGAATCCTTTATGTGATGCCCTGAGGTGTGGGTTTGAGGTAGCAAATAAGATTTGGACTACATGTTCGTGCTGTACACAGGGGTCCAGGCAGAGGCAAGAAGCCCCCGTTACCTTTTATAGAACTGTGGAATGTTTTTCTTAGTAGTTTTGTTGGGGGTGTTGTTTGTTTTCATTGTTTTGGGCTTTTAAGACACTATAGTCTGGGCTGGCCTGGAACTCTCTTTGTGTGTGTATACGTGGGTTTGTGTGGTGTATGTATGTGCTCATGTGAGTTTGTGCACATGTGTGCATGAGACCGTTTGAATGTGTGTGTGCATGGAGGCCAGGCATCTTCCTCCATCTTTCTCCACTTTATTTTTTGAACAGGGTTTCTCACTGAACCTGGAGCTCATCAGTTTTGCTAGCTTGGATGGGATCCAGGGATCTGCCTGTCTCTGCTTTCCTCAGAGCTGGTGACAGACACGCACCAGGCTTTTATATGTGTACAGGAGATCCAAACACAGGTCCTCATACCTGTGTGGCAGGTGTTTACCAAATGAGTCAGCTCCCAGCCCCTGGCCTGGCACTGTCTAGGTAGCTCAGTGAACTTCCTGATTAGCCCTCTGGAATGGCTGGCTTCACAGGTGGGTAACACCATGCCCACCTCTTGTGGTTTGAACCCAATCTTCTCTAAACCGGAGGCCTGGATTCCTCCGCACCTGGTCTTTAGCCGGCGCCTGAGTTCTTAACAAGTGTGCATCTGTCAGTCACACTGTGGTCCGTGAAAATGAGATGACCAGGTGGAATTTTTTAAATTTGAAAATAAAAACCCACTTCCAGCCCAGAGACTGCTGGTGGGCTGTGGTGGGCTAGAAGCTTTGAAATGGTCACCATAAGGCCATGAGAGGTCACCATGAGAGGTCACCAACAGGCACTCTTCACTGGTAATGGTGCCCTCTCCAATCAGTAGTGGTTTCAACTATTCTTTCTTTCCTTAAGGAAAAAAACCTCTCTCTCTCTCTATGTATATTGTCTATGGGTGTTTAGCCTTCGTGTGTGTGTGTGTGTGTGTGTGTGTGTGTGTGTGTATACACATATATGTGTGTGTGTGTGTGTGTATCTGTGTACCACACGAGTGCCCCCCCCACACACACACTAGAGCCCAGAGAAGGGTTTCAGAGCCCGTCTCCTGGGTCTGAGGTTACAGACAGTTGTGAGTCACCATGTAGGTGCTGGAAATCAACCCCAGGCCCTCTGGGCAAGCAGCCAGTACTCTTAACCACTGAGCCATTGCTTCCGGCCCTCAAACATGCTTTCTTGGCTATTCACTCATATTCATATTACAGTAAGAACATTTATGGAGGGGCTGGAGAGATGGTTCAGCAGTTAAGAGCACTGGCTGCTTTTCCAGAAAATCCCAGTTGGGTTCCCAGCACCCACATCAGGTGGCTCACAACTGCCTGGAACCCCAGCTCCAGGGAATTGAAGCCTCTGAGGGCACTTGAAATCATGTGGTCATATCCACGTGCAGACTCACAACACCCACACATAATTAAAAACAGTAACTTTTTTTTTTTTTTGGTTTTTTGAGACAGGGTTTCTCTGTGTAGCTCCTGGCTGTCCTGGATCTTGCTCTGTAGACCAGGCTGGCCTTGAACTCACAGAGATCCGCCTGGCTCTGCCTCCCGAGTGCTGGGATTAAAGGCGCGCGCCACCACTGCCCGGCTTAGTAAAGCTTTTTACAGAGCATTAATGAGGTCCCTGACCCTCACTGGTCCTCCGCACTGCAGGCTCTGTGGAGTCCTGTCCTTTTCTTGGCTTTGGTCCCATTCTTTCCTTTGATTTCTCAATGCCTTTCTGTCTCCTCCATCTACCTGTCCCTGGAGCTTTGCTCGTGTGGCCCCACAAGATGTTCCAGACTGAAAAAATTCGAGGCTCAGTTGGGAAACTACTGATGGCCATGCCAGCCCCTTAGAGATGGACTGGCACTTTGAAGATGCTGAGAAGTCCTCTAGTGTAAGCCCCTCTGAACCACACAGCCAGTACCTCAAGCCTACACAAGTCCCTATTTGTGCACACACACCCTCGGAACTCTGCAAGACCAGTGTTTGTCCAGCCTTGCTCCAGGAATGCCGACTTTCAGGCCCCTGGGTGAGAAGGGATGGAAAGCAGTGGTTGGGGACATGCCGTGGAGTCCATCACACAGGAAGTTCCCCAGAGCCAGGCCAAGGAGCTTCAGAAAGCCCGAGTTGGAAGTGACACATTTCATCAGCTCCCACTGCCTTGATTGACTCCAGCAAGGGGGCAGAATCAGCAGGTCGAAGAGAGGCGGGGCTTGGGCACCACAGACAGTCCTGGGGGAGAGTGCATTGGCAAGCCAGCCCCCTGAAGTGACACAGCAGGGTTCTGAGAAGAAAGCCAGCGCATGGACTGAGGAGCCACTGAACAAGTAGGCCTCCCAGAACCTTCTCTCTGGGGCATGGCCATTGATTTGGTTTGACGTGAGTCATTCCCAGACTCTGTGTCTCTCCTACCAGTGCTTCAGACTCCTGAGAGAGTTCATCTGATGGACCTGGGTGGATGGGGCCAGCATCGTGGAATTCCATGGCCCGGTTCGGGGAAGTGAGGGTCTAAGTGGCTTCCAGTTTGCAGGGCTCCATCTTGGGCCCAATAAAAAGACCCCTAGAGGTCCGCAGAGTTTTTGGAGGGAATCGAAGTCCCTGCGGAAACCATCAGGGAAAGAGCCTGGTTTTAAAAGGAGGCTTGGGACAAGTATCAGACAAGCAAGCATGGTTGGACGTTGGTCTGGAGGCTCCTGAACATGGAAGTTGGTACCTTGAGCAGGGAGAGAGGAACTGCTGGCTCCAGGTTATGCTGGCTCCAGAGCAGGTGCAGAGGCACCCACGTGACCCTTTGAGTAGTCACAAAAGCCGAGTGAGGTCCTCATTTCAGAGTGTGCACTGGATATTCCTCAAAAAACATTTTCTCATGGTCCGAGGTCTGGTAATAAAGGACTTGTTTTAACACAAAGGACAACCAGCTGTGGTGGCATATGCCCACAATCCCAGCCCTTAGGAGGTGGGAAACAGGAAGTGGGAGTTCAAAGCTGTCCTCAAATACATAGCAGTTGGGGGCTGGCATGAGCCACCAAATAATAACAATAACAGCAAAACCCAAATCAAAAGACTGATAGGGGAAATGAAGGCTACTATTTAGGAGGCTCATCCTATGGTGGTGGTGGGGGGCATGACACCCTGAGAAGGGGACATCCCTCTCCTCATTTTATAAAAAAACTGGAGGCACAGAGCAACCAGTGACTTGTCTCTTTTTCCCAGTGAAGGGTGGAGAGCTGACTCGAACCCTAGTCTCTCACTCAGCCCCTGAGCATGGCCCTAAGCAATATTGCCTCCGGGTGTGCTCCTGGGCAGGGGCCCTTTGTTCCTGTGGTCCTGGTTCTGTTATCTGGGTGCTTCTCTTCACTCTCTGAGGGTCTGGTTTGGGCAACGCATGTTAGCATGAGGGTTCTAGGCTATCCCAGGAAGACACTGGTGGGCAGTTTGCGAAGCCTAGCCCACAGCCGCTGTGCCCAGGGATTCTGCCTCCCGGAGCTCCTCCCCATGCGCCCCTCCTGTTGGGCACTTCACAAAGAAGCTAAGATTTCCGACTGTGGGCTCTGGTTTATATTCAGAAAACTTTCTCCCTGCTGCCCCTCCTACAGGCGAACAAATGGTCTGTCCTTAGCTGTGGTGCCATTTTCCACAGTTGCTGTTGTGTGTTGGCCATCACAGCCCAGAAACAGTAATGGGAACTTCCAGAGATTCATTTTCTTCTTCTTTTCTCCTTTTTGTCTCCGAGTCAGAGTCTCACGTAGCCCAGGCTGGCCTCAGATTCACTATGGTGCAGATGGTGACCTTGAGCTCCCAATCCTGGGGTTCTAGGCATGTGCTACCACAACCGGATCACGGCTTTACTTGTCTTGACTGAAAAGCTTCTCTAGTTGAAGACAGTCTTGCTTCCGCACTGGCTATATGCAATTTGAGGCAAGAACTGTAATTTGGTTCTGAGTCCCCGGTTCCCAGCTAAGCAGCACTGAGTATCATCCTTTCTTCCCCTCCAGGACAGCCCAGCTATCTTCTGTCGTTCAAATCCAAAACTTCAAGGAGACATCACCAAATCCAAGTTCAGGACTCCAGCTCTGGGCACCGAGTCATATCGGGAGGTACATTGATGGTGTCTTTTCTATGCATTTCCCTAGTCCTCTGGCATAAAACAGCCTGTTGGAAAATGTTGTCCATCTCACTTCAAGGTTGCAGCCTAGCGGCCAGACAGACGCCTGTGGCTGTGACCAGCTCAGCCCTTCTTGGAAAGACCCCCTGATGACAAAGCCATAAGGGGAAGGAAAATAATTGAGGAATGGGAAGTCCATTCTGAAGGGACAGGCCGGAGCAAGGAATCCACACCCGGAGCAGGGTCAGACAATGGTGGGAATGGGGACCGTCGGACAGGATGTAAATAGTGTAAGCCTTGACAATGCGAAAACTCAAACTCATAAAATTTAGGAGGGGAAGGAGCTAGGAAGTGGTGGTGAGCTCATTTCCTTTCCCGAAGCCTGGGGTTGCAGGGAGATGCCCTCTGCAGTCCTAAGCCGCCAAAGCACAAATCAAACTGCCTTAGTATTTCTCTTTGGAAAATACCGTAGAAACACAAGAAGCAGCAAGACTCTTTGTGGCTTGGTAACTTCCTCATGTTTAGATTTCCTTTTGTTCTGTTAAACTGATTCCCCCCCCCCCCCTAAAAAGTACACTATTACAGGAGCCCATCTCCATCCCTGCCTGGTATTTTCTCTAGTTATCCAGGGTGCAGACACCTCCACTGGCGCTGTCTGGGGGTCAGCCCTGATTATTTCTGAGAGTTTTAGGTTCCAAATCACTTGAAAGCCTTGCCTTTGGTATTGTTCTGTGCTACTTTGCATTTGTGACAATGAATGTGCACCTACTTTTTTATAAAATCAAAGCTTTTTCTTCCCTGAAGTGGCGGGGATCAAATTCAGGGCCTTGCTTCCTCTCTAGGCCAGTAAAGCCTTTTAAAAGATTTTTCAATTTTACATTAAAAAAATATTTTTTGTTTCTGTGGTTTTTCGAGACAAGGTTTCTCTGTGTAACAGCCTTGTCTATCCTGGAACTCACTCTGTAGACCAGGCTGGCCTCAAACTCACAGAAATCCATCTGTCTCTGCCTCCTGAGTGCTGGGATTAAAGGTGTGTGCCACCATGCCTGGTCCTACAAATTTATTTTTTATTTTATGGCTATGGGTGTTTTTCTTGCATGCATGTCTGTGCAACACGTGCATCCAGTGTCTACAGAGGCCAGAAAAGGGCAGGGAGTCCCTGGAACTGGAGTTGTGGATAGTTGTGAGCTGCCATGTGGGTGCTGGGTCCTCTAGAAGAGCAGCCAGTACTCTTAACCACCAAGTCCTCTCTCTAGCACGCACACCCCCCCCCTTACCGTGTGTGTGTGTGTGTGTGTGTGTGTGTGTGTGTGTGTGTGTGTTTCTGAGACAGGGTATCATGTAGTCCAGGCTGGCTTCAATCTTGTTATCTAGCTGGGGATGGACTTTGAATACCGGCTCTACCTCCCCAGGGTAGGGCTTACATGTGCGCACCAGCTTGCCCAGTCAGGATGGATCTTCAAGCCTTGGGAATCCAGTGCCACAACACGTACAGAGACAAGGAGAGACCCCTGGAGTCAGTCTCCCTAGGGCCTGTGTCCCCAGCAGCGGCTGGTGAGCCTGAGCCTCTCTGTAAAGTGGAAAAGTCCCCTTGCCCTGCATTGGCTTTAGGTTGCTGGAAGGGATGTGTGACGCGCAGTGTCGGACAGTCTGTAGCGGCCACTGAGGAGCTAATGGCTTTCTGTCAAAGTGAGATTCATTCCTTACTGAAGCCACTCTTCTGGAGACCAAGGGGATCTAGGGGCTCTCCGGTTGTTTCCGGGTCCTGAGAAGCACTCGGAGACTCAGCTCCATCTAGTGTCCACATGGGGACACAGCCACCTCTAAGGTGCAGACCTTACTTTCCATAGCTGCATGGAAGCCCACAGTGAAGTCCATCCAGAGCAATCCTCCAGTGCGAATATTTGGGATTTCAAATCAAGTGTTGTACAAACCCAGTATTCTTAAGCATCAGTACATTCTGTCCTTAAAGGGACAGGTTCACGTAACAAACAGTTATAAGAAATGACACTGACTGCCAGATGTGGTGGTGTACGACTTTAATTCCAGTGCTGGGGACAGAGGCAAAGGCAGATCTCTGTGAATTCTAGGCCAGCCAGGGCTGCACAGTAAGACCCCATCTCAACAAAAAGTTGAGCTTGACTAAGAGATTACCAGTGCTAGGAACAACCCTAAGTTCTTGAATTGTGCATGCTCATTTCACGCACCCCAGTGTCATGAAATGGTGGTGTTTGTTTCATTTTAGAGGTACAGAGCGATGAAATAAAATCTGTCACTCTGAGGGGAAGTGGCCCCCGTTAGGATGCCCGTGTCCCAATGGCTGTCCTGTGCAGGCAAGGACAGCACCTACTGGACTCCTTGGGCTATGAAAAGAGGAAATGATGTTGGGAGCGGGAGGTGAGGGTGAGGGTCTGGGAGGAGCTGAAAGGGGAGTGGGGTGTTATGTAATCAATATACATTGTACACATGTACGAAACTCTCGAAGAATGAGCAGAAACTATGGCAAAAAACTTATCCCTCTGCCGAGTGTAGGCTGGGCGAGGCAGAGATGAGGGAGCCAGAAAAGGGGGTTCTTAGTGCTGCACTGGGGCTCAGGCTGGACTGAGGAGTGGGGGGAGAATGGCCTGTGCTGCAGCCTGAGCATGGGAGTGACCAGAGAGGGCTCAGCAGCTGGGAGGTACTGACTGAGCTCTGCCTACATGCCAGGCACTGGGATGTGGAATAAGACCAACAGGGGGACCACTGTTCTTGAGGACTCAGAACTCTTGAGGAGAAGGTGGGTACGGGAGGCAGCTAAGGAGGAATGCTTCCTCACACACAGATTTATAACGGTCAAGCAGCAGGAAGATGGGGTAGCACGTGGATGAGCCTGAGCTGACAGGCAAGTGGGGACAGAGGGTGAGGAGCATCAGCTTGGAGGAAGTGGACCAGGTAGCCTGGGGCAGTGGCGACAATCCACGTAGGAGACTGTGAACCTGAGTGTAGAACAAGGAAAGGTTTGCTGGAGCCAGAGAGGGTT
The DNA here is from genome assembly GCA_902168425.1 of Peromyscus attwateri. Lineage (NCBI taxonomy): Eukaryota > Metazoa > Chordata > Mammalia > Rodentia > Cricetidae > Peromyscus > Peromyscus attwateri. Next base: position 1,301 of record CABHPP010122271.1, on the reverse strand, counting down.
TGAAGGGAAGGGCTGTGGTCCAAGGAAGGGCTTCGGTGTCGGGGAAGGGTCAGCAGGATGGGAACTAACAGGGGCAGGACCGGACATGGCCAGAAGCAGTGCGCACAGTCACGAGGAGTTCACAGATGGCTGTGGGAGGCAATCGCTGGGTTGAGCTGCCTTCTGGGAAAGGAAGGAGACAGCCTGTGGTCTGAGGAGAAGCAGGGCTTGAAGAAAGGTTGGTTGCTTTCTGTTGTAGGAGGGAGACTGAGACAGACACACAGGCTGGGGGGGTGCAGTTCTTAGAGGAACAGCAGAGCAAGGACACACGAAAAATGAAACCCGGGTTCGGCAGAGGCGTGAAGGGAGGGGGACAAGGCAGTGAGAGATCTGGGCAAGCTTAGGGGAGGGAGGATGAGGTGGGGAGCAGAGGGGCAGAGCTGGTGCTGACTGCTGGGGGTGGCCGGACGAGAGGGAAGTGAGGCTTCACAAGGTCTACTGAGGGCCTGAGGAGAGCAGAAGACTCGGAGAGCGGGCAGGGTGGGCTTGCTGAGTTTCTGAAGGTCAAAGGCCAAGTGTGGGGAGCCAGAGCAAAAGGAGCTCCCTAAGGGCATCCTGGAGGCTACTAAACCTGGGGACCAAGTCGGGAAGGAGGGAAAAGGAGCCCGAAGAGGCCAAGCATGCTAAGAGAAGGGCAAAATTCAAGGTATGTGTGGACCAGAGCTGAGATGGAGGGCTCTGAAGGTACTGGCCAGAGTAAGATTTCTGAGGAAGATCTCAGGAGTCACCCCTAAGACAAGTGCTCAGTGTAGCTGAGGGAGTGTGCCTCTGAAGGAGGGCAGAGGGCATTGGGAAGAGGGGTCAAGGCTGGTCCTGGACATAGCAGCCGGGGTAAGAGCGGGTGGAGTCTTCAGTGGAGGCAGGAGGAGGCAGAAGACAGAGCCATCCAGGGGACCCTGTCCTTGTCACCCAGTTTCAAAGGAACTGTGTACCTTGCATATGTAATGAGAAAGCTCAGTAGGTGAACTGGTGAAGGATCCAGTCAGACAAATTCAGAAATCAGGGACTGCCAGCCAAGTGGGCAGAGACAGCCAGCGAAGCTTCCCACCAAGCCGCTGCACCCAAGGTCGGAGAGAAACGCGGACAGCAGATACAACCATACTGTGCTGCTTTTAATTACGAAAGATGTAAAATGATGCATTATAAAACTTGGAAGCTACTTTATACAAAGTCCAATCTTTCAATATTGCTTAACAAAGGGCCGGGAGCTGGGACGCTAGCAGGAAGTCTGATTAGCTGCTGGGATGGCCCCATCCTGGAGC
>CABHPP010122270.1:4626-25788 GCA_902168425.1 Peromyscus attwateri | reverse complement strand
TGAGAAGGAGGGCTACGTGGAATCCAGGTGAGAGTCCTGTGCCCTGAAGAATCATCATGCACAGGGTCTTTATCAAGTGCCTTGATGCATCACGACCTGGTGCTGGACTCTCGGTCTGCCTGCCTCCCTCTTACTTCCCTGGACCTACCAGCTGGCTTCCCAGTGGTAAATTCACCTTGCTTGTTACATGGCAGATTGTCTCAGGTAGCCTCATTCTTCCTTTCCTGAGGTTACAAAGCTTGTGACCATTTCTGTTGCCATCCAGTCCCTTCTGTATAATTGCCCATTGGATGTGCAGGATTCTGTAATGTAGCTTAGAGGTTGGGAATAGGAAAAGTGATGTTTCTATGGTGAGGAGAGGAGATGGCTCAGTGGAACAGTGCCTGGGGCGCCACTGTGATGAATTGAGTTCAGATCCCTGGTGCCAGCATGGTAGTTACACCTCTGTAACCCTAGGGTGTCTGGGCAAAGAAAGGCAGATCTTTGCTGGCTGGAGGCTCACTGGCCAGCTAGCCTAGACAAAATGGTGAATACCAGGTTTTAGGAAGAGACACTTTCTCCAAAAATAAGGTGACTGGGGAAACACCCCAAGGGACCCACACATATCACACACAGAAAATAATGAAACTCTAATAGATAGGTTTCAGATGGCAAAGGAAACCACACTAAAAGAATTATTCAGAACCAGAATTATACAAGAGATGATGTGGCCTCAAGGTGACCCCAAGCATGTCTTCTCAATCTATCCTTCCACATTTTGGCAACATCTCTCTGAGAATAGCCATCAAAGCGAAAGCTTCTGATAGTGGAAGCAGATAGGATGCAGGAAGTACGTGTGTGTGTGTGTGTGTGTGTGTGTGTGTGTAAGGGTATGTTAGAGGGCAAGTATCTGGTTAGAGGTATCTGGAAATGTGTATACATATGAATACAGAGAGAGTAATATATACACATCTGACATCTTTTTAATGTCTGCAGCCTAGATGAAAACAATCTTTCTCCCTGAGGAATGAATAGGCTGATGCCTCGCTGCCTGACTCTGCCAGGAGTGTGTGCAAGAATCTCTTATAAGCAGTAGCCAGCCTTTTATTTATTTATTTATTTTTGACATTTGGTCATTTTTTATTCTGTTTTATGTGAAAGTTAAACCTACCACGTGCCACTTGTAGACCTTAAGCAGCTTCTAGCTTGGTTTCGGGTATTTATGGTGGAAGATAGCAAATTTTGATATCAGGCCAATAGGTGGGCACCTAGCACCCAGATGTTCACTTCTGAGCTGATTGCTTGACTCAGCCCCTGTTGTGTTTCAGGAAGATGGTAGATTTCAACTCACAGAAGCAACAGAAAGATGTCAGGAAAGAAAGTGACTGACCCCCACACTGCTTCTTGTTGTGCCCTCTGAAGATGCCTCTGTCTTTTTTTTTTAAATCATAAATCTTCTCTTCAGACAAGGGGCTTGGTATCAAAGAAGATCATTACTTAGATTTCAGTTAATATTATCATTGAGAAATTCTATGGTGGCATGGGCTGTCTCCAGCAAGGTAAATTCTCTATGATCCTGGGGGACCAGTCTAACATTTGTCACACTTGGCATAGAGTCAAGCAGGAAATGTCAAACATGAGAAGAGCTCTGGAGAAAGGCTGATGAGTGTGAGAGAGTCTGCACAAGTTATGAGAGACTCTGAACATTCACTGAGGGCCAGGCATGGGGCTACGAGACCAAGGGTCTTCACCAGGCAGGAAAGTAGACAGGTGCTTGTCCACACACGGCTCTTATCTCTATGGGGCCTCAATGTAGCCCTTGGGTGGAGAGACAGGTGGCTGACTGGCTGAAGAGGGAGAGCCACACTCTTGTTAGATTCTGTGATTGTATTCTCCAGAGAGAGGCTTTCTCTCTGGATCCTGAACCACAGCCCATGATCAGAAGGCATGGTTTTGACCTTTGGGTGCTTTTGGCTAGGGGAAGCCAGAGGGACCAAGATAGCCAAGGGGAACTGGTAAATGGTCCAGAGAGGTGAGAAGTGTCTGCTGAATTTTATTTGGCATATTTAACATCAATCAAACAACTTCTTTCTGACTTGAGCCCTGGCCTTCATTGTGGTTGGTCCATAGTCTTCCAGCCTGTCTGAGTTCTGCCTCCCCATTGTCTCTCTCTATTGACATCCCAGCTGCTGTCACCCACAGTCACTCCACTTCCAGGCCCTTCTTCCTGCCCATAGCATCCATCTCATTTCCCATTTCTCTCATGACCTGGCTCTGGTGACTGGGGATCTTTCTTTGTGGGTCACTTTCTTTGGAATAACTCTGACCAATCTGGTGAGACAGCTATCTATTTTCTGAGCTCCTTCAGATACTGATTTTCCCATCACATCACTTACAATGTTGCATTTTGACTGTCTTCTTCCTCATCCACTGTGAGAGAAGAGACAGTGTATTCTCAGCACCAACTCAGTGCATTATAAATAGCTGCTCAGAAAATGGAGGAATATCAGCTTTCTTGACCTGAGGTATGTAGACCTGGCTGAGGTTTCCTTTTTATAGGAGCAAGAAAGGTTTTAAATTTTTACATTTGGGTGTTGTGGTGGTTTAAAGGAAAATACCCCCAAAGGGAGTGGCTCTATTAGGAGTTGTAGGCTTGTTGGAGGAAATGTGTGACTGTGAGGGTGGGCTTTGAGTTTTCTTTTGCTCAAGCTCCCCTCAGTATGACAGTCAGTCAACTTCCTGTGGCTTGCAAGATGTAGGACTCTCAGCTGTTCCTCCAGCACCACATTTGCCTGCATGCCGCCATAATGATAATGGATTGAACCTCTGCAACTGTAAGTGAGTCTCCTCAATTAAATGTTTTCCTTATAAGAGTTGCTGTGTCTATACCCTAAGACAGCTGTAGAGAAGGAACCCAGAATTAAACTATGCCAGACATTTATACTTGTCAGCTGTTTATCACTACAACAAAATACCTAAGGAAATTAACTCATGAAGACAAAAGGATTGCTTTATCTCATGGTTCTGGGGATTGAGTCTAAGAACCAGTAGCATCATTGTTTTAGACTTTTGTGAAGGGTATTGTGTCCCAGAGGATAAATCAGCAAAGCCAGTATCATACATCAGTGTTAGCTGCTATGCACCTAAGTACATGCAAACCTGGTGTTTCTGAGCCCTAGAAAGACGGACTCTGAGAGCCCTGAACTGGGCTCTAGTTAAATCAGACCTTGGAGCAGTCAGCACCAAATATTCCTAGACTTAACCCAAATCTGGAAGGTCCTTCTCGTCTCTGCTGACAATAGTTATGCTCCACATGGTCATTGTCCCAAAGCAAGCAACTTTGGCCAAGGATGGTTGAGCTGAACACCAATCCATGGTGAGCCTCCTGGCACTCTTTCTCACGCCTGAAGATAAAGAGAGTCTTTTTCCTTCCCTGGGGGAAGTGGGGCCATTGCCCTGGGGTCAGGGCCAAATCCAAAGCAGGCATATCAAGGGGCTAGAGCATTACACACTCCATAGTTAACTCATTCCCCAACATTATTCCCCAAGTAACTGAGCTTCACAGACAGCAGGATGTCCCCAGATGCCATTCAACCCCCTTACTTTTAACCCTTGCTTGATCTGTTGCAATAAACAAGAACCTCAATTTTCTTCTACTCATATCTTACAAAGTGTATGGGCTTCGGTTCATGAGTGTATAACCTTAGCTAGGTCATTGTACCTTGCTGGCAGTCAGGTTTCTCATCCATGATATGGAAGGTTCTAGAAACGCTTCCAAAGCTGCTTCTGAAGTTTCTGCCCTGATTTGTTTACAGCCTTCGTGGTATTCTGGCACCCAGCAGGCTCTTGGCTGCTGTTCATCATCGCTGAACCAAATGATCCTTGTCAACATCATGGTGACGGAGGGCCGCTGGGAGGATTCCCACCAAGAATGTTCTGTGTACATTCATTTTCTCTTGCACCAGGCCCAGTTTAATGAGCTTTCTGTAACTTTCAATCACAGCACCCTGAGGCACTCTGGAAATCAGAGGTGGTGGAACCTGAAAGGAGCGATCACTCGAGGCTGTAAGTAAACAGAGTTTGTCCTAACACCCACTTTTGCAGCCCCATCTTTTCCTGGAACAAAGAGCCTGGGTACCCATGGCAGCTCTGGCCCCGGTTTGGAAGGGAGAACTTACCACATTCCTTATGTTTCCAGAGATTGCTCTGCGTCTAATCCCTTCCCCACCTGGTGCTAAACTCAGCAAATGTGCATCCTAGTCATCCTCCCCGCAGCGCCTGGTGGAGGCTGACAACACACGCCCCAGTGCAGGAGGGCTTTTCCGTGGTGCTGATGTACACTTGAGGTTTGCTACCGCATTTCGACCATCCCCTGTGAAGTCCAATCACCACCTCCAACACACACCCCAGTCAGTCATGGCTGTGGGTCATCATCATTTTGCACATTGTGATCCTGGTTCCTCTGGTTCCATCCTACTCTTTTATGCTTACATTGTACAAAATTAATTACATTACACCTCCAAACACAATCTCAGTACTGTCTTAGCGGCACCATGTCTGCCTTTAATTGATGTTCTTCTAATGTAGATTTTAGTGTCAAATCATGCAATAGTCTGTGTATCAAAAAAAGAAAGGATCTAAGGAAACAAAAGTAAGTGAACGAGACAGAACAGGTGACAATACATTCACACTTGAAACTGTCACCCAGGTGTACTTGGGTAGTAGAAAGGATTACGAGCTGTTTCCTTTTAAACAAAGCATTATTGACTCTGGGCTTCTGGTCCTGTTGCCCTGGGCTTCTCTTGGACCTGCTGTGATCAAAAATTTCCAGGGGAATTAGCCAAACACGGCTTTCTAGAGTTCAAGGAAAAGGGGAGAGGAACCCACAGATAGATTTCTCTGAAAATTTCTGTAGAATGTCAGTCCATCGTCTTGAACCTCAGACTCTTGGTCCTGTCTCAAAGCCTTCCTTAGGAAGGTCGATTGCCTTGGTGGGGGGCGGGGGAAAGCACCCCAAAGAAGAAGTTGTCTCTTTGATTTGCTATAAAAAAGTGTCACAGAAAATAAAATCAAACACTATAGAACCTGGAACTAAGGCTCTGTGTTTTAGTGAGATGTGTGAATAATGGGACAAGGACAATCCAGGGTGTTCTTATTACTCTCTTGCTAGTAAGTCAGCTTAAATGTTAACCCAGCAAGTAGGACTGTGAGTATGTGTGTGTGCATGTGCTCACGTGTGTGTGTGTGTGTGTGTGTGTGTGTACATATATATATATATGTTTCAGTAAAGATATATATATGCATATTAAAACAGACAACTTCTATTGGGCAGAGTCTGTTTTATGCATTTTTATTTGGTGTTTTGACCTGAGTTGTTAAATGCATATTTAATTTTCTCTTGTTTTCTTGAAACAAGATCCCACATAGCCCAGGTTGTTTTCACCATACTGACCTTGAACTCCCGCCCCTCTTGCTGTGGTGTGGCAACTCCTCCCAGATCAACTCTCCCAGTTAACTCTCCTCCTTAATCTCAGGGAGTAAACAACTCAAGAGCATAAGGAAGCTCCTGAAACTGCAGAGATTCAATAGATGTCTCCCTACCCAGCTTATATTAGCAATAAGGACACTGAGAGACACTCTCAGACCAGTTGACTTGCCTGGAAGAAGCTCACACCAACTGAGCCACCAGCAAACAGCACTTCTTTTCCATCTGTTGAGCTGCCTGACAGTTGTGCACTGAGCTCCAGGCTTCCATCTTTCATGAGCTGTCACTCATTCTTGGGTGGGCTTTGGTGCTACGGTTACGTTTAAGTCACCGTGATCATATAAGTGACCCCTCAAATATCTCTAACCCCAACTTAAACTCCTTGATTCTCCAAGTTGGACTTTGGTCTTTTGTAGGTTTTCTGTGTAAGGTAAGTCACACCTCCCTAGGAATAGTGTCGTGTAACACTGGTCTCTACCTCCCAAGTGCTGGGTTCATGGGCATGAGCCACCACACCCAACTTCCAATGCATACTTTATTATTTATATTTAAATAAACTTTATTATAAAAATCCTGCTAATAGGCCATGCATAATTGCACCTTTAATCCCAGCACTCAGAAGGCAGAGGCAGGTGGCTCTCTCTGAGTTCAAGGCCAGCCTGGTCTACATAGAGAGTTCCAAGACAGCCAGAGCTACACAGAGAGACCCTAACTCTCCAAAATAAAAGTTTGCAAATAAAATAAAACATCACACACTGAAATTAGCCAGACCCAAAGGCTCTACATTTCAATGAACTTCTATACAGTTAGAACAACAATTCTGAAGCTGTGGAGCCTCACGTAGATTCTTTATTTTCACTATTGAGTATATTTGCATGTACCTTTTCTTAATGAACAGTTCAAAGCCCACCAGGATGATAGGAAATGATTTTGAGACAGACTGAGGCCATAATCTCAGACCATGTGGGAATTATTAAGTCAACTGAGACAAGATGTGATTCTAAGTGTCCCAATGTATTGGGGAGGCCTTGGACCTTGTCCTAATTTGGAAGGTAACTTCCTGTATAAACATGGAGGATCTAATTGGTAGCCAATGTACCTTTTATTTGGTCTCCCAATCTTCTAGACACGGTCAAGCCTTCCTTCTATCTACACCTTCGGCACTTCTGTAGAATTGGGATCTTGTCTATAGTATGAGGACTTACTGCTGTACACTGGCAAGACTGAATACTGTAGGGTCATAGTGCCTTAAAAAGGCTCAATTAAGTCTCCCAAACCTGTGGATGTGGACATGGTGTCACTGGGTCAAAGGGCCTTCTACAGACACAATAAATATCTTGAGATAGGATTACCCCAGAGACTCAGAGGAGACTTGGCTCTCAGACAAAGAGGCCACACAAAGATGAGGGCAGAGGTTTGGGTAACACTCAGAGCCACTGGAAGTTGGAAGGGGGAAGACAGCTTCTCCACCTGGTCTCAGCGACAGTGCAGTCCACCCAGCACCAGGCTTCCAGACTGTGGTGTAAGATGAATGACTAAACCATCTTATTAATAAGAAAAACCCAGAGCCAAATATTGAGGTGAAAACTGAGAGATCAGAGAAGCAGAAAGAAGCCAACCACGTTCTTACAGCTAGGAAATCCTCAGCCCAAGAGAGAGCGCTACTTCCTGTGTACTCATGTCTTATGTACCTTTCTGAGCTCTGCCATCTTACTTCCTTTCTCTGCCCAGCTTCATCACTTCCTCTTTCTGCCCAGCTCTATCACTTCCTGTCTGTCTGTCCAGACCTCCAGACCTCTTTGGTTAACTAGCACTGGGATTAAAGGCGTGTGCCACCATGCCTGGCTCTGTTCCCAGTGTGGCCTTGAACTCACAGAGATCTGGATGGATCTCTGCCTCCCGAATGCTAGGATTAAGGCATGTGCTACCACTGCCTGACCTCTATGTTTAATATAGTGGCTGGCTTTTTCCTCTGATCCCCAGATAAGCTTTATTGGGGTGCACAAATAAAATATCACCACACTGTGGTGTCAAGCACTGGGAGTGAATGTGTGCATGTCATTTCAGCCTCCAGCTCACAGCCCTGTGTTGTGATGGTGCCGGCAAATGAAGCCTATTGGGAATACAGTGTCCTCAGATCCCTGAAAGCTTCACTATGTCCTGGAACAGGGGAGGAATTTTCTCATGGTATGCTGTAAGTGACATTGTATATCAAGAGGATGAAGCCACAAAAAAGCAATTTTGAAACGAAGGGTAGAATAGAGCGGATTGTGCACAGAGAAGCAAGAGGAAAAAGAGGAAATGCTTGTGTGAACCTTAGTGGGGGAGTCAGGAAAAGAGAAACTCTCTGGATTTAAGGGTCAATTTAACACCAGGAGCTAGTTCTAGGTGGTAGAGTGGCAAGAGATCAAAAGAAAGATAAGGAAACTCAAAGATCGGTAAGTGCAGAAGCCTCTGCTGTCCGGGAGCAGGGCCGGGAGCGAGTGGGCAGCAGCATGGGGCGATGAGTCTGGCAGGAGCTGGAGGTCAGCAGCTGCTCATCAGGAGCTCCGGCTGTGGAGGAGAGAGGGCTGTGGTGGGAGATGTCTCAAGGCCAACAGAAAGGGGAAGAAACAAACCTGGTTCTGCTTCCCAGCTGGCCTGTCTGTGGCAAATGGAACAAAAAGCAGCTGATTCAGGATGGCAGGAATGACACAGGACACCAGGAAAGGCCTGTAGAATTCGGTCTGTCTCTGTCAGAGCAGAGCGGAGGAGAAGGCTTTCTCCAAGGAAGTTGTTGACACTTTCTTCTTTGGTGAACCATAACTCACAAACCCAAATGATGGCTGTCATGTCAATGATGTCCTCAGAGCACCAAGGAATTAAACTGCACATCTGTGGCAGAAGATGGCTGAGTAATGCCACATGCTCCGAGAGTAAGCCACATGTATTTGGATATCACATGGGCCCAAGCGAGAAGACCGAAGTGAAATTTACAATATTTCAAACTAAATGAACATGAAAATGTAACTCATTAGAATTTGTGGGCTGTGGAGAATGCAGTGTACATGGGAGGCTTCTGGAAAGAAACAGAGATCAGAAAAGAGGGAAACCATGAAATCTGTAGTGTGTGTTCCCACCTCAGGGGATGAGAGGAAGAAAGGCAGAGCAAGCCCAAGGACTGAAATAATAGAAGCTGAAAAGGAAGCCAAGGAGGTGGGAAACGACACCAACAGAGAAAGTCAACAGATCCTGAAGATCGATGCTCTGGACTTCCTGTGTCCTCACCAAACCCCCAAGGTGAGGATACCATAGATGAGTCCCTTGGGAGGTGATGAGGTCCTGACTGGCCTGGGAGAGCTGTCCCATCTCCTCCCATCAGTGTCAGGACATAGTGACAAGGTGACCCGGGAAGCAGAGTCTCAGCAGACATCAGGTCTGGTGGTCTTGACCTAGGATTGTGCCCTCAGAAGAGTGAGGCACAAACTTTTGTTGTTGGTAAGCCAGTTGGCCTCTGGTATTGTGCTATAGTAGCATGAACAGAGTAAGTAAATGAGGAAAATTACCATACCCTATACCTGTTGGCATGGGCGGAAGTAACTAATACTGTGAACACAAGGAAGCCACGGGTAGAGAGATGACTCAGAAGTTAAGGACAGTTGTTGCTGCGTTTGGTTCCCAGAACTCACATGGTGGTTCATAATCATCTGTAACTCCAGGTTCAAGGGATGCAAGACCTTCTCTGGGCCTTTATAAGCGCCAGGCATTGGTATGATGCACAAACATACATGCTGGCCAGAATTCACACATACAAACAAAAAAACCAGATATCATTACTACTGACCGATCTCACAGGCATTAAAATGATAATTAAGAAAATCTAGAAACCAGTCTATATTACAAATTTGATATCTGACATTTGAATAAGAAGTAGACTTATTATTTGAAAGGTAGAATGGTGAAAACTTACATAATGAGAATAAATAGGAAGAGGAGGTCTCTACTGAGCAAAGATATTGGACTATTGTTTAGCGATCGGGGGGGGGGGGGGGGAGGGAGAGAGAGAGAGAGAGAGAGAGAGAACTCTAAGCCTAGCTGAGCCCAGCCCTGATTTTTCTGGTGAATTCTCCCACATGTTTAATAAGCAGTCACTATGTATTATTTGTGATTTCTTCCCAGAACAGAAGCATAAACACGAAGTACTTTTTACCCTCTGCCTGTGAGGTCAGAATCATGGTATCACCTGAATGAATAAAGACCCTACAGGAAAGTAAGACCCTGAGGCAGGACCTCTCAAGAGCACACATATAGAAACCTTCCAAATTATCAGGAGACACAGCTGAATGGCACTCAGATGCACCACAGCCAAGAGCAATGCATGCCAAGTGTGTGTGAATGACAGAACTTGGAAGATGAACAAGTATAATCCATAAACTAACAGAGTAAAGAAGCAAAACCACACGGCATTATCAAGTGGTAGAGAAAAATCATCTGGCAAACTTAATACCATTTATGACAAGGACACACAGCAGAATAAGAATAAAGAGGAACCTTCTCTATACGATTCAAAAAGAAAAAAAACAAGGGTAGAGAGATGCCTCCAGGGTTAAGGATACATACTGGCTCTTGTAGAGGACCAGAGTCTGGATCCCAGCGATCAAGTTGGCAGCCCACAACCACCTGGAACTCCAGCTCCAAGGAATCAAAAACCCCTTTCCTGGCTTCCATGGACACTGTACTCATGTACACACACACACACACACACACACACACACACACACACACACGCACACAAACACTAAAAATAATTCTTTAGAAAGAAAAAAAAAACATTTCCCCAACACCAACATCGTACTCTTGTAAAACATTTCATTCTTTCTCCCTCACAGGAAAAAGTTTTTTTTCCTCTCACTGTCCTTGATTTAGCTCATCCTGGGGGGTCTCAGGTGGAATAGGAAGAGGGGGGTGGGGATAAGCCCAGCTTGAGGAATAGAAGCTGCTGTTTGCATGATGTGGTTGCCTTTGCAGAAGACGATGAAGAATTGATGCCTGACTCCCCAAATTAACAAACAATTGCAGCAAAGTGGCAGATGTCAGGTTAGCGAAGCCAACCGCTTTCTATAGGTTTTCAGCGGGGAATTCAAATCCAATACTGTTTATAATATCAGCTGTGTATGCAAAGTATGCATAAAATATGTATGTAGAAGACTAGAACTCCCAGGAGAGAAGTCATTGATCTAAGTATAGAGGTTGTTCACGCTCATGTGGTGAGATATTTAATAGCAGTGTTGTTAACTCTTCATTTTTCTTTTTAAAACTACTTTTATCAGCTATGGGGCTCTTTGACAACTACATACATGCATGCAATGTATTTTGGTTACTCTCCCTCCCATACCCCCTCCTCCCCCTCATATTCCTAATCTCTCTCTCTCTCTCTCTCTCTCTCTCTCTCTCTCTCTCTCACACACACACACACACACACACACTGTCATTACCTACATGTTCCTTTCCCAGATCCATGACTTTTAGTTTTGTTTGTGAACATTTAGTTTAAACAGGGTCATCTGCATGAACACTGGATTGAGATTACCCATTGTTGCCTGGTGGGATGACCAGTGGGTACAACCACCCCCACCTCTGCATGACTCTATCAGCAGGAAACAACTCAACAGTGAGGAGTAGAGGTCCCCTGAGCCCTTCCTACATCCCTGCCTAACTATTGATGGGCCTAGTTTTGTTTTATGGAGACGGTGTCTCACCATGTACTCCAAACTGACCTTAACTTACAGCAATCCTCCTGACTTGAGGTCTCTTGACTGCTGGGATTACAGATCTGCACCCCCATGCCCAGTGTAGTTCTTAATAGCTAATTATAAACTGGATAAAGTCCAATGATAATAATAATGATGATGATGATAATGATAATAATAATCTCCCATGCTGTCTCATGGGTATCCACAAACTGACTCTGTAGTTGATCTGAAGAGGCAGAAGACCCAGAGTATCCAGCATGGTCCCCAGAGGAAGAGTGACAGGAGGTCTAATGCTCCCCAGGTATCAGACTCACTCCAAAGCTACCGCCAAGTGTGCAAGAAAAAGCACAGTGCTGCCGGAGTGCACAATTGTTCTGCAGGAGACATGAACACGATAAGAAACGTGGAAGAAAGCCACCTTCCACATCAGCTGTGGAATCTCTGGGCAGGAGTTGGTGGACAAGCAGCTGGAACCTCCACAGTGTTCTGGGTGGTGGAGACCCAAGAGACCATTTTATTAATATGGACAGTTGTGGTATTGTGTTCCCCAAAATATTGTACACCCTAATAAACTTATCTGGGGTCAGAGAAGAGAACAGCCACAATATTAAACATAGAGGATAGGCAGTGGTAGCACACGCCTTTAATCCTAGCATTCCAGAGGCAGAAATCCCTCTGGATCTCTGTGAGTTTAAGGATACATCCAAGCATGGTGATTCACGCCTTTAATCCCAGAAAGTGAGCCTTTAATCCCAGGGAGTGATGGCAGAAAGCAGAAAGGTATATAAGGCATGTAAACCAGGAACCAGAGCTAGTTAAGCTTTTAGATGGTTAAGCTTTTAGGCTTCTAGCAGCAATTCAGCTGAGATCCATTTGGATGAGGACTCAGAGGCTTCCAGTCTGAGAAAACAGGATCAGCTGGGGAATTGGCGAGGTGAGGAAGCTGTGGCTTGTTCTGCTTTTCTGATCTTCCAGCGTTCACCCCAATACCTGGCTTCAGGTTTGATTTTATTAATAAGACCCGTTAAGATTCCTGCTACAGACAATCTATCTATAAACATTTTGTAAACTTAGAGTGTGTCTTAGTTACTTTTCTATTGCTGTAAAGAAACCCCATGACAAAAACAACTTACAGAAGAGTTTGTTGGGGCTTCCGGTATTAGAGGGTGAATCCATGGCCATCATGGTGGAGAGCATGGCAGCAGGCAGACAGGCATGGTGCTGGAACAGTAGCTGAGACCTTGTATCGTTCTCCACAAGTAGGAGACAGAAACAGCTATCTGGGAATGCCATGGTTTTTTTTAAACCTCAAAGTCCACCCCCAGTGACACACCTTCTCTAACAAGGCCACACCTCCTACTTCTATCCAAACATTTCCACCAACTGAGGACCAAGCATTTGAGTATATGAGCATCTGGGGGACATCCTCATTCAAACCATCACAGTGCGTTTTATAAACTGCCTATTTCACCTTTGAAGATCTTTCTCTTCTTCCTTTGGAGACTGTAACAATCCATTAGATCAAAATTCAGTTTCCCCAGTAAGTCAGTTTTCTATTGCAAGGGACAACAACACTTTAACCCACTGGAAGTCCTTTCTTGGTTTTGATTGCATGCTCTGCCTGGCTTTGATGGCACACATAAGAGGATGAGACGGAGGGCTGCCACTTCTTGTTGGTAATGCAGGTAACCAGGTCTTTAGCTGTGTTTGAAGAGTGCGCGTAACAGAAAACAGCATTGTAAAGACTCCACAAAGAGACCCCAGGGAAACAGGACGCCCTGTCCCCACTCCACTCTTTTTTTCCACAATAAAGGTTGGTTAACTTTAAGGTTCCTACACTACACGCAAGTCAGAGAAGACTCTGACGTAGCCTTGTGTGATTTATGCCACTGAAATGTCAGGGGACTTTCATTTCAAACAGTCACTGTGGGCTCAGAAGCTGGGGCAGCCTTCTGAAGAACAGCCAGCTTTGATTCTAGCTAGCAATCACATGGCGTGTGGGCAGTAAATGAGTTTAGGGCTGTGGGGAGGGCAGCCTCGCAGGAAGATGCCTGCCGCACAAGTGTGAGGACCAGACTTTGAGCCCTAGCATACATATGAAGAATTTGAGCATGCTGGGATGCACTTGTAATCCCAGCTATGGGGAGACAGACAGACTGCTGTTGTTCACTGGCCACTAACCTAGCTTAATCAGAGAGCTCCAGGACAGCAATGGCAGTCTCTCTCTCAAAAGAAACTGCGAAAAGCTCCTGAGAAACAACACTTAAAGTTGACTACAGGTCTTGTACGCATACACAAGTATGTACCCGCACACATGTGCACCACATAAACACAGGCACTCATGAAATGGACAACAAAGTCCCTTTTTACTTCCATACATCCCATGAAAAAGGTGCTTTCCTTGCTCTCCCTGACACGGAAGTGGCCTGCAATTCTGAGGACTGGCCCCGCACAAGGCAATCGGAGAAGTTAAGGCTGTCGCCGGATCCCCAGGCACTGGACACTGACACATATTAATAGAGATCGACAGACGAATCATCCGAGTGTGAAGGAAACAAACCTGAAAATGCATTTGCCTCCTCCACTTTAAAATTAACAGACTTGAGAAAACCAGGGTCCGTGTGCACCCTTAGCGCCCATCACAGCACTGTGCCCGATGGGCTGCCTCTCTGCTAACATGTTGCTATGGGCAAGGAATCTCTGTCCTTAGAACAGGCATGTCACACCACTCAAGGACCAGCATGCAATTTCCTTTATTTCAACCTGTTGGTGATGAGCATGCTCGCCTGGGTGAGTTTCATGGGCTACCAGGTCTTACTGTCCACAAAGCAACTGGTGGTGGAGGTTACAGGCCATAGGCAGAAACATCCTTTTTACTGGTATCCCATCATGTGTCATTGGTGAGTGTTTCCATATAGACCTCGGGTGGCGTACCTGAAGCTCTCTTGTCTTCCTGAATCTGAAGAGAGTGTGCAGGGTCCTGGATTGACATAATGAAAATTACCCATGGGGTGGTGTGTGTGTGTGTGTGTGTGTGTGTGTGACTGGAGAAATGGCTCTGTGCTTAAGAGCACCTGCTGCTCTTCCAGACACCCTGAATTTCCTCCCCAGCACACACATTGGACAGCCCACAAATGCCTGAATGCCTGAAACTCAAGTTCCAGAGGATCTGCCACCATCTGCCACCCACAAGTATGTGAACAGATCTCCCCCCAACACACAGATATGTAAATAAGTAATAAGAAAATAAATCTTTAACAACACAAAGGCAAGAAGAGGTAATGCCCTGGTCCTAATCACGTCATGGACTTCCCCTCTTGTCAAAGGTACCATTTGTCAACATGAACTTGGCCTTTGTGTGACACCCTTTAACTTTCAGTCCTTGTGACTTTCTTCCCAGGCCTTGTGACTTGGGGCTCCCTGCAGCACCCTAGAAAGCACACTTGCTGAAAACCACAGCTTCTTTTACATCTGATAATGAGCCAACGGTGACACAGTGGGCTGCATGCTCAGCCCGCCCTGGTGGAACGGTGGAGATCAGGCCCCAGAAAACACTTTCTGTAAAAGAACAGATCATAAATATTTTAGACTTCGCTTGCCAGGCGGTCTCCACTCAGCTTCTCCACTCCACTGTAGTCCTGGGAAAGCTGCCAAACGCAGTGTGGACACTGCTGAGTCTCTGCCCAACACAGATATTCACAGAAGCAGGTGCTGGCTCCCCGAACCACACTTTGCCAACCCCTGGTCTCTCTGCAATGCGCAGGCACTGGCCTCTGTGGTTGGTAGCATCCGTGTGCATCATCACCCTGTTCATTCTAAGTTCACCAGAGCCTGACTGTGGAAAACCTGAGGACTGCTCCACCTGAGCACACTCCTCGTGGGCTCCTGAGAGAGAGCAAGTGGCCCCGCTCAGTGATTAAGTCTAATCTCATGTTCAGTCAAGTCCACTTCCAGTACATCAGAATATGCTCTCAGTCTACCTACTTCCTTCCTACCCTTCTCTCCCACTTGTTTATGAATTGCAGGTGCCACCCCACACCTCCCCCATTGTGACCCTGCCCCTACAAGCAATCAGATTTGTGCTTTTCTACCAACATGAGCAAATGTTCACCCCACACTGTCCTGTCTCAGGCTAGTTTTGGAGCTCAGACTGGGACAGAGGGCTCTACTCTGGCCAGTTTCAGATGTGTAGGTTGAGAAGAAGGCTTGGTTTGAGAATCTTGGCATCACTAGAGTTGTGGACTATACCACCAGGGCTGCCAGGGCTCCCGAGTGAGTCCTCTGGGGAGTGAGTAACCTGAGAAGTCACTTAGCTGCATGATGGACTTGGGTGATCTGGGGCCGTTGCTTGGGTCCTGGCACAAGTCTGAGCAATGACAGGGAGGGGATGTGACGGGTCAAGTAGGTGACATGCGAGGGATGGTGACTGAGTCCCCCAGTGTGTGATAAGAAGAGAACCACACCTGACATGTGTGCTGCCAACCGCTCTTCATTTGTTTGACTCAATGCATCAACAGATACTCATAGGATCCTTGGGTACTTTTTTGGTGGGGAGGGAGTGGACCTTCAAGATAGGCAATGTCAACTCAACAAATAATTTACCCTCTGCCTTTAAAATAACTACATAACATTGCTTTTTTCTTGTTTTATTGCATGCATTGAATCTTCCAATCCCAAAGGGGGATAGTAGAGATAATTTGCATCCTAATGTCTTCCGTCTGCACCTGAGGCTCTCAATCTCATCCCTTCACCTATGGTACAACAGAGATAGACAGAGCTCAGAAGCCAGTGTGGAAGGTAGCACTCACTGTTGTGCATTAACCCTTAAGAGGAGCAAGGCCTTCAAAGTTCACTTTCAATAGCTAGAAACAGAATGACCGAGGGACAGATGGTCAGGTGTGATTATACGAAATGTCACGGAGCCATGTGATGGGACCTTTTAGAGATGCTACAAACCCTCCTTTCAGAGAATCTGTCATGCTGCAAGGGAGATTCCTGAACGTCCGAAATAAACCAAAGGTGTGGTCAGTGAGAGGCAAACTCTGAAATCAGACTCTGGGTTCTAATCGATTCAGTCCTCATCAGCCCAGTGGCGCATGCCTTTATTTCCAGCATGGGGGAATAAAGGCGGACCTCTGAGTTCGAGGCCAGCCTGGTCTACAGAGCTAGTTCCCAGGGCAGCCAGGGCTACACAGGAAAACCTTGTCTCAATCCCCTCCCCTGAAAAAATAGTAAGTGCTCACTAACACTTCAGTTGATACCAACCACTACTGTACTGTAAGGTATGCATAAGGACTGTGATAGGAAATGTGGGGTCTGTCAACAGCGTTCTTTTACCTCAGTTCTCAAATTTTGGCTGGTTTCAAATTATCTTTTCGTATTTATTTTTTATTTTTCATATTTTCCAAGAGGCATAAATATATCTTACAATAAACATATTCAAGAAAGTAAATAATCAACAATAAGGTCTGTGATTCTGACTAACGGAAACTCTCCTTCAGGACAGGGCATGTATGAAGGGTGAGTGGTTTCCAGCAACTCAGCAATGAGGGAAGACAATTCAACCTGTAGAACTGTGGAAGACAGGGCAGCTTTCCCTGCCGGTACAGATGGGCAGACTGTGGGGTCCCAGCTTCCCGCACACTTGTCTTAGGGTTCCTATTGCTGTGAAAAGATGCCGTGACCATGGCAACTCTTATAAAGAAAAACATTCCATTGGAGTGGCTCACTTTCAGATCAGAGGTTCAGTCTATTATCATCATGACAGGAAACCAGGCAGCATGCAGGCAGCTTGGTGCTAGAGAGGTAGCTGAGAATTCTACATCTTGACTCACAGGCGACAGGAAGTGTTCTGTCTCATTGGGCATGGCTTGAGCATATAGGAGACCTCAAAGCCCACCTCAACAGTGACATCCTTCCTCCAACAAGACCACACCTACTCAAACAAGGCTACATCTCCTAATAGTGCCACCCCCTTCCAGGGGGCCATTTTTTTTCAAACCACCACACCCTGAAAACACTAGGTTGTCAGTAGGACTCAGGAGGTAGAAGGAGCTGTAGTCAGGCATGGCTGGATCTCAGCACCCAGGACTCCCCAAGCTCAGGATGAAAAGCTGGGAAACACAGGCTGCCTTCCACCTCCCCCACAATGATGTTTGAAAGTGATGAGTGACACTTTTTCTGTGGCCATCTATTTCATGGTTTATATTTCATTTGTGACATGCTACTTTGTTCCTGAGGATTTCTTTCTCCATTTCTCTTTCTATAGAGAGTTTTACCTTTTCTTGAAGATATTTTTCCCAATTTTCATATTTCTGAGGACTATTTACCAAATACACAGTGCTTCACATACAACCTGGCATCTTTCCTCCTCTTTCAATAACTTTATTTTACAACATTTTCTCAGTCTTCAGAAAGCTGAGAATGGCATGGATGAACTCACACACATATGTACACTCAGGGAGACACACACACACACACACACACACCACATATACCATACACACACACTTATACACACCAAATATACCATACACACACACACACTCACACACACACACCCCTCCAGTTTTTACCCAGGCCTTCCCAGGTGTGGCTTCTCTGGAAATAAGAGGAAGTAGCGTTGCAGGTGGCTGAGAGTATCCCTAAGACTCAGGATTCAAACCCTGTGATGACAGAGCACACGCTTCCATAGCGCTGTTTAAACTGCCCCAAATGGTTTCCCCCGTGGCACAGATGAGCGCGGCCACTGAAGAAGTGCCATAAGAAAAACGCAGCCTAGAAGAAGCCCTTCTCACCCCCATTTCAAAGATGGCTGTTTTAATAACTTTTCAATTTGCTGTTATAGTTTTTGAATGTTTATTATTCTTCGAGAGTTTCACACAGGCACAGAGCAGAGTTGGTTATTTTCAGCCTGCTGCTCCCTCCTTCCCTCCCCCCTCCTCCTGAAACCCCTCTTCCCAACAACCCCCTGCACCCAGCTCTGTCTCCTTACCGTGATCCACTCAGTTTCATTAGCATTTGCTCCAGTGGACATCGGGTGACTTAAGTGACACTGGACAACGCAGCAGTGATTACACCTATGAAGAAAATGCCGCACCTTCCCACAGCACCCGTTAGCTTCCCATAGTCCCTCAGGGAGGACTGGGCCCAGTGAGCCACTCCCCTGTACATGATGAAATGATGAAGGTCCAGTCTTGTGCAGGTCATCACAGCTGCCCTGAGTTCATGAGTGCAATAATTCTGTCACATCCCAAGACACTGTTTTATAGATGCCCTCTCCATCTTCTGGCTTTGACTTTCTTTTTATCCTCTTCTTCCGCAGTGTTCCTTGAATCTTGCAGGGAGAGGTGGCATCAAACGGAGGGAAGAGGCCCTAAGGGAGCAGGGACAGCAGAGCAGGTGTAAATCCTGAGGATGGAAAGACTTAAGCATGGGCAGGGGTGGAGAATAGGGAAGAGGAGAGGGTGGGGCAAAAGGCATCATAGCCCTAGAAGGTGCTATGTGAGCTGCTGGGGGAGAAAGACATCAACTATCCTACCCAGCCACAGACCCCATGAGGTACAACAGTGGCCCACTTGGCAGGGCAAGGAGAATTCAAGCGAGAACTGAAGTGGCAGCTTCAGCTCTGCCTGCTGGCTTTCATACTGCCAGAAGGTGGTGTGCAGGGTGCCAGGGAGAAAACCCATCACTGATCTTACTATGTGGTAGACCCTGTGTGTTACAATACCAGCCTGCTAGGTAAGGTGTGCTCACCGTGCCACAGTGGTGTGGCTGGTTGCTGGGTAACCAACTGCTCTCTGATTAGGTCTGAGGCTGCTCCACAGGACATATTCACGCCTGCTACTGTAAACCTGGTTAAACCCCATGGCAAGGGAGGTCATAGTCCCTGGGGACCACGTATATATGAATATATACTTCTATCGTTTTGCTAACTGGACAGCTTGTCAAACTTCCGTCTAAATACTTTTGTTAATACTCATAGATTAGTGCTAAATTCAGCATTTCAGCCATCATCTGAGAAGCTTCTTCTCCTCCTCTTTCTCCTCCTCCTTCTCCTCCTCCTCCTACTCCTCCTCCTCTTCTTCTTCTTTTTCAGGAGATGGCTGTTAATGCAGAGACTGGTCAAAGTGCCCAGAGTAAGTAACTGTTGAGTGTTGTGCCCTAGGTGGCACACCTAAATTGTTTTATATTATTAAATATTTATCTCTACTTTATGTGAGTTTTTGCAATCTTCCCATCATATGAAACCACCCCCAGTGTTAAGTGAGGCCTGGGGGCCCTGCTGAATGGAAGTCCAGTGTAGAGATGGAGTCATGGAAAGACCATGCACTGTCTCAGAGAGAACTGCCCAGCACCCGCTCCTGAGGAGCAGCTGGGCAGAGCTAGGCTCTGCAGGAATCAGTAAATATTTGATGACAGAATGAATGACTGAACCTGAAGACTAAGATCAGCAAAGGCAGTGTATTAATATGAATAGGTGTGGCCATTGATTTGCCTCAGCAAAGAGGCAAGCCTTCTAAAAGACTGGCTTTGTCTCTAGCCTTGGTGTGTGAAAATGTGTTTGACCCTCGCAGCAGGATTGGATAGGATGGGCTGACCTTGCTTCTCCCTGTATGTATCATGGTATCAGGAGACTCCTCTGGGGAAACAGAACACAAACCAGCTACCATTTTAGAAGCAGGAATGAAAGAATCACAGAGAACAATGAACAATATAATATTGTGATGAGTCACATGAATTAATATCATGATGCACCATGCAAATTAATATGATGATTAACCATCAAATGAGTACTGTGGGGGACCCTTCCTTCCCAGCAGTTCTCTGCCAACTGGGCAGAGCTCCTGAGCTTAACACAGGAAGCAGAGTCTCCAGGGCGGGTGGTTTGTCGGGAGTGGGTCTTGGCTTATGTGGCCATCAAGAGCAGGTTGTGCTGGAAATGACAGGTCCTGGGTGATGCCCTGAAATCAAAGCAGGTCCTAGGCAGAGAAACTAGAAAGTAGCATCGACATTTCCCAGAAGGAGGCTGCTGGCCAGGGAGCTAGACCCAGACAATTCAGAGTCAAGCTCAATGGGGCCAGACCTTCCACAAGTCAATGGAATCCTTGATCCTCAGGGCTCCCATCAGCATGATGGGAGTCTTCATTGCAAAGGAAATGCTGACAGACTGAGTTCTAGAACTAGAGCTGACCTGGAACCAAGAACACACAGTCTTTGTTAAAAAACAAATAAATAGACAAAAAACAGAGTTTCTGCTCTGTAGACGTATTAAAGAAAAAACACAAAGCCAAGGTGAAGAGAAAAACCCAAGAGGTCAGAGCTAAGAGCCTTACCTGCTTGCCGCTGGCTAGCCTCTTTCTCCAAAGCAACCTCTCCGAGAAAAAGGGAGGTATTTCCTGTGCGTTCGTCTTTAAATAGAATTCTGTTCTGCCTTCTCATTGGTCGTAAGCCCAACCACCTGACTGCCTCGTCACTGCAGTTTGTACAGACCTCCAGACACACATTGGAGCCTGTGTCTCCAATACTAGCTATATCCTTGAACACACAGAGATCTATCTAGCTCTGCCTGCCGAGTTCTGGGATTAAAGGTGTGCGCCACCACGCCAGACTCTGGCTATGGCTTGCTAATAGCTCTGACCCCTAGGCAACTTTATTTATTAACATATAACATTTTGGTACAAAAGAAAATATCACCATACTGCTCTGCTCATGTGCTTAAAGTGAAGACTCACCAAATGGTGCAGATGTAGACAACTGGACGGTGCAGACAGAGACTCATTAGATAGTGCAGACAGAGACTAGTGGGATGGTGCAGACAGAGACTCTGGATGGTGCAGACAGAGACCCACTGGATGGTGCAGACAGAGACCCAGTGGATGGTACAGACAGAGACCCACTGGATGGTGCAGAGACTCATTGGATGGTGCAGACAGAGACCCACTGGATGGTGCAGACAGAGACCCA
>CABHPP010122269.1:4799-32295 GCA_902168425.1 Peromyscus attwateri | reverse complement strand
TTGCTTATTTGTTTTTTGGGGGGATTTTGCTTATTCGTTTGTTTTGAGACAGGGTTTCATTATGTGCCGCAGGATAACTCACTATGTAGCCCAAGATGACCCTAAACTTGTGGCAACCATCTTTTCTCACATTCTGAGTCGTAGCATTATAGGTGTGAGTCACCACACCCAGCAAGTCCCAGGATGTTTTCATTACCCCAAAAGGAACCCACACCCATGATCAACCATCCCCTGCTGTCCTTCCCCAGCCCTGGGCAGCCTCACATCTGTCTGGGTATGTGTGTGTGTGTGTGTGTGTGTGTGTGTGTGTGTGTGTGCGCGCGCGCGCACACACACACACAGATACTCACAAAAGTAAAGAAATAAACTTAAAACTTAAACCTGGGAGGCAAGATGGCTGGCCCGAGGAATGAAATTCTGTGTGCCTAGAAACAGATTTTAGAAGCGATTTCTCCTCACAATATCTTTTTCAAATCGCCCGATAAGGATCATGGCATCAGCAGTCAAATGGGTGACATCAAACAGAACTATCTGGAAACATTTATTTTCAATCCAAAATGGAGCTTTATCTAGTGTCTGTCATAAGTCTACATATTCTTCTCTTCCAGAGGTCCTGAGTTCAATTCCTAGCAACCACATGGTGGCTCACAACTCTGTAATGAGATCTGGTGCCCTCTTCTGGCCTGCAGGCATACATGCAGACAGAACACTGTATACATAATAAAAAAATAAATCTTTGAAAAAAAGAAAAAGAAAAAGTGGAGCTCGAGATGCTGGGGAGGAGATGAGTGGGGTGATTCTGGGAGAGAAGAATCTAGAACCAGGAGGAGCCTGGTGGCAGACTAGTGGACACTAAGGAAGGACACTCCGGGGAGTTTTGGCTGGGCTGGAGGCAGAGGCCATGGGTAAGAGCGGAAAAGGTTTTGGTTTGGCTGACTGGGTATAAAGCAGCCATGGCTGGTGGGTTTCTGCTGGGCCTGCCCACTTCCCACGAGCGCAGGTTAACCAGTTGCTGCAGCCTACGCAGGCAAAGCTCATGTGGGAAACCTGGTCCCCAGTGCCACCGTGTGGAGAGGTGGGGCATTGCCAAGGTGTGAACCAGGAGGGCTCTGCTTTGGTGGCCAGAGGAATGCTGATATGGTTGGTGGTGGTAGGAGCAAGGTCCTGGTAAAGCTGTCTCTGTCTGTCTCATTCTTCTTCTCTGTAACAGCCTGTCTCGGACCCCCAGCCCCCAAATCATGACATGGAGACTTCTCGTTAGTTATGAATGCTCAGCCTTATCTTATGCTTGTCCCACTAGCTCTTATAACTTAAATTAACCTGTTTCTCTTCATCTGTGTTTTGCCTCAGGGCTTTTTACCTTTCTTTCATTCTGTATGTCCTACTCTGTGTCTGTCTGTCTGGCGGCTGCCTGGCTGGCACTGGGAATCTCCCTCTCTTTCTCCCTCGTTCTCCTTATTCTTTTCTCCTCTCAAGCTGAGATTCCTCCTCCTACTTATTCTCTCTGCCCACCAGCCCTGCCTGTCCCTCTACTGCCTAGCTATTGGCCGCTCAGCTTTTTATTAGAGCAATCAGGTACCTTATGCAGTAAGGTGAAACAGCAAAACATCTTTACATCATTAAATAAATGAAGCATAAACAAATGCAACACATCTTTGCCTAGTTAAAGTAATATTCCCACAACATTTCTTTTTCCCTTTCCCTGCCCTTCTGCTTTATGCCCTGCTGTGGCATGACGTGGCACCAAGGCCTTTGTCAGGTGCCAAAACCACGCTCTTGGATTTCTCATCCTTTAGAACCTTGAGCCAAATAAATCTCTGTCCTTTATAAGTTACTCAGTCTCAAGTAGTCTGTTACAGCAATAGAAAATGTGTGAAGATGTGCCTGGATATCCATATGAAGTAGGGTTGTTAACATGACTCAAGACTTGTGTCTGGGACTCTTTGGATCTTGGCTCATTGCAGGGGCCACCACAGGAAGTCCTTTGGTCAAGAGAATTAGTATCTTTTTTGCTTGTTCGTTGTTTTTCGTTTTTTGAGACAAACACAAAGTTTCTCTTGTGTGGCTCTAGCTGTCCTGGAACTAGCTCTGTAGACCAGGCTGGCCTTGAACTCACAGAGATCTGCCTGCCTCTGCCTTCAGAGTGTTGGGATTAAAGGTGTGTGCCACTGCAGCCTGGCTGAGAATTAATATCTTAAGGTCAGCTTTCCCATCTGTGCTGTGGGGACAGCAAGTGTCCCTCCTTTGGCAGGTGTGGCTCATCTTAAGTCGGGTGGGGCACTGTGAGGAAGGGTGTTAAAGCTGCAAGATTCTAGGGACCTGTTTCCTCAGATCCTGTGTCGGCTCCTTATCCATTGGACTACCTGAAGGACTTGATGATAAGGTTGGGCTGCTTGAAGTCCCTTCTCAAACCCCAGCTCTGTGATTCTGTGACATGGAGCCCCACCGAGTCGCATGGTCTCTAAAAAGCTGTGAAATCTTACTACCCAGTGGGCGTTCAAGAATAAGATGGAAGGTTCTCTTCCCTTGTAGGAGGCATGGAGGTCCTTGTGCTCACAGATAAGCCCCGAGGGAACCTGGAATGTTAGTTAGCACACAGGGTTGTTCTTCCAGAGGATTGTGATACCCGCTGTCCTCCCAGAAGGCTGGGATCAGATGTGCATTCTAGCCTGGGGACCTTTGCACTATCTGTGTATCCAGAGACCACACCAGACCCTCCCCAAGACCCTTTACTATAAGCCTGACTTTCTCAGGCAGTCTATGGAACCCGTCTTTATGGAAGGTGTCACAAGTACTTTACAAAGAATTTTGATGTAGTCGTGTCTGATCTTCATTTAGCTTGCTTTATTCTTCAAAGAGATTTATGTGTATGCTTTATTGTATACATGGGAATGCTTTAATTAACACCAGAAAAGTTTTCACCAAATTGTGCTGTGCTCAAATATGCCTAAAATAAACCATTCTGGGTCAGACCCCTGAAGTTTGAGCCAACACCGGCTACTTCACTGTATTGAGCTGAACTGCCTTCTTGCCTTCTTCAGATTGTCACTTTGCTGGCTGCGGAAATCACTGTGACCTCTGGATTCCCTTTACTTCATCCAGGGAGCCTCGGTCTGAAGGCCATTCACAGTCGTAGTTGAGGGTGCATGGTCAGTATCATGAGGCCCAGTGAGATCTGCTTTTCCTTCTTTGCAAGGCCAAGGATGGAACCTGGGGCCTCTCTAACTTCAGGCGAGTACTCTTCCCCTAACCACGTATCTTATTTTATAATTATCTGCAGCTGGTTAGATACTTCTTTAAACCCTTACTAAGGCTGTGGTTGTGTGAATGAGAATGGCCCCCCTAGGCTCATCTATTTGAATGTTTGGTCCCTGGTTGGTGGAACTGTTTTGGGAAGGATTAAGAGGTGTGGCCTTGTTGGAGGAGGTGTGTCATTGGGGGTGGGCTTTGAGGTTTTAAAAGTTCACACCAGGCCCAGCCACTGCCTCTCTGCCTCCAATTTGAGGATAAGATATAAGTGATTAGCTACTGTTCTAAGGCCATGCCTACCTGCCTGCGGCCATGCTTCCTGCCACCATAGTCACGGACTAACACTAAAACGGTTAAGCAAGCCCCTCATTAAATACTTCCTTTTATAGGTTGCCTTGAGCTGGAGAGAGGGCTCAGCAGTTAAAGAAGTTTGTTGCTTTTCCACAGGACCTGAATTTGATTCCCAGCACCGACATTGGGTGGCACGTAACTGCCTGTAACTCCAGGTGCAGGGGGTCAGATGCCCTCTTATGGCCTCTGTGGGCATCTGAACACAAGTGGAATGCAAACACATACCCACACAAATAAAAAGAAATCTCACAAATAAAATAGCTGGGTGTGTTGGCATACACCTTTAATCCCAACACTCAGGAAGCAGAGGCAGGCAGATCTCTGAGTTGGGGGCCAACCTGGTCTACATAGTGAGTTCCAGGCCAGCCTGGGCTACACAGTGAGATCCTGTCTCAAAAAATAAAAAATAAAATAAAATAAGCCCTTTCTCCCCAAAGTTGCATTTGTCAGGGTATTTTATCACAGTGATAGAAATGAAAGTAAGACTCTGTCTGTCTGTCTGTCTACCCACTTAGCTATCTGTCGTCTCCCTTTAGTTCTATTTCCCTAGGGACTCTTCACAATGGCCTCAGGCAAAGACATCCAAATGAGGTGGCACTGCAGAGGCCTGTTGCATACATCCTACACGGTACAGCCCTAACCTTAGTCCCACGGGTCAACAGCACAGTGAAGCCTCACATGGTCACGGTGCACACTCCACACTCAGGGCCGGACTTGCAGCCGCTGTCCTGTTTTTCCTGCTCCTCAACCTCGTAGTTTAGAGTAAAGCCTGGACTTTGTGCCAGTTTGCCCCTTCTACCTCAGGTATTCTTCTGGAAAGAGCGAGAGTTTCTTCCAGACCCCCATGGCCATCCATGGTCATACCTGACGTTAGCAATGACTTCCAAATAATGAATAATTCCAATAATTCCCCACTTGTCTCATGAGTGCTTTTCTGTGGTGAGTTAATTCCACATACCTGGCTTTGGTTATTGTGTCTTACAAACATCTTTGCAAGAGGCCTTTCCTTTTCTTTCCATGTCTAGAACTCCCTAAAGGTAACAGTCTCACCAGCCCTCCTGGCAACCATGGGATTGTCTATCACCCAAGCATCAGGACCTGGAGGCTCTCTGGAAGTCGAATCTCAGCCCTTCTGGACTCCTGAGTCAGTGCATTTTAGGACTCTGTGGCCCAGGTCTTGTGCACAGAACAGCCTCCGGCACTCTGGAAGTCAGTACGGCAAGGATACATCTGCTGGCTCCTTGGATGTGTACTTCGCCATCTGCGCTTCCACCTGCAGCATTTCCTGTAGATTTTGGGATCCCTTTAAGCTTCACATTTTTGGCAAGAATGGGCTTGTGTCACTCTGGTGCAGCTTCTTGTGGCAGCGCTCTGGGGTCCCTGGGAAGAACGTGGCCAACCAGGGTTGGAACCAGAACAATAACTTTTGCTGCAGCAAGGAAGGTGTGTAATCACAAAGCCAGGGTCTCCTGTAGCCCAGGCTAGCCTCCAATTCACTATGCAGTCAAGCCTTGAAATCATAATTCTCCTGTCTCTACCACCCACATGCTGTGATCACAGGCATGCAGTACCCTATCCAAATTTCAGGGCTCAGGATTGAACCCCAGAACTCAAGCATGCTAGGCAAGCACACTATCTACTGAGTTACATTTCCTGTCTTAGGCTCCTAAAGCTTTCTCTTCTTTTGGGAGCTTCCCAAGAACCAGATCTCAGCCTGCCCACTTTCCTTCAGGATCCCCAGGATCTTCCTAAAGTGTGGCCCATCTGTAGGGCAGGGCATGGTACAGCCTTGAGAAGGAAGGAAGTTCTTACCCATGCTACAGCTACAGGGCCCACTGCAAATAGTGAGAGATAAGCTAAGCAGAGCCAGATGGAGTCCAAAGTCTCCTTCTTGGACGCTTGGCTGTCAGTCAAACACGGATGCTGAGCTTCCTGAGAAATATGTGGCCACGAAGCTACTGCTGCTTTTCTGAAGAGCAGAAGGGCTCTGTTGTCTGAATCCATAGTGGGCCAGCAAGCAAGGTTTTTCCCAAGAAGTAGGATCAGGACCCATAGCCCTGCATCGAGGAAGCTGGATTTCTGAGCCCCTCTTGGCAGCCATCCTGCATTGGGCACCCCTGGACGATCTGAGATGTCTCCCCAGTGCAGAAGCCTGAACCTGAGCGTAGCCAGTGTCCGCTGCTGCTCAGGGGAAGGAGCATGTGAGCATCTCAGTGAAACAGGAATATTGGGGTAACTTCAAGAGCTGTGGAGCTTTTCTTGGCTCTCAGTGAAGTTGAGTTGGGGGGCTAGGATACCAGAAAACTCAATAGTCACCAAAGCCACCCTGAGCCAGAGGTTTTCTGGTTTTTGTCATGAAAACTTTGAAGAATTTATGGATCACATAGGGAACGCTTTTTTTTAAAAAAAAAGATTTATTTATTCATGTATTTTATGCATATAAGTGCTCTGCCTTCATGTACATTAGAAGAGGGCTCAGATCTCATTACAGATGGTTGTGAGCCACCATATGGTTGCTGGGAATTGAACTCAGGACCTCAGGAAGAGCACTCAAGTGAGTGCCATCTCTCCAGCCCCCACATAGGGTAAATTTAGGAGTAAATTTATTATAGATTCATAGGTAGGAGCTTCAAAGGGAGGGAGACAGAGCAAGGAGGGAGGATGCAGAGTTTCTGCAGAAACAAGGTACTGTGAAGTCTGGGGCTTTCTAAAGGATTTGTGATGGAAACTGAGTACGGGGAAGGGCATGAGCGGCTCGTTTCAGTTGGCCCAACCATGAGGTGTCCAGATGTCTCCTCATTTTCAGGTCCTCATGTACAGCCTCCAGGCGGAGGTGTGGGAGTTAACTGGGAACCAGAATGCTCTTCTGGCATTCCAGTCTTCAGCAAGGATATTCTTGGAACTGCTGCTTTAGGATTCCTGGCTTAACTGACTACCTGGCCTGTTTCTGGCTCCTGTGTCTTCATGGGGGGTCATTGCATGGCCCAGAAGATGCCAAAATGTCTTAGTTGGAGTCATTCACTGTTTGTAGCTGTGCAACCTGAGTGGATGCCGAGAGGAAGCGCTGCTCCGTTTCTGGAAGATGCCTCAGCCTGACCAAGAATGTGCTTGTGGCTTTGAAGCATGGGTTTGTGCCCTTGAAGTTACTTTGTCCCTGGTGGTCATCCCCATCTGGGGTGTGTGGGAGGTATCTTCTGGGTGTCCAAAGCGGTAACTTCTCCCGGGGAATTTCGGCATGTGTGCCCAGCTTCCTCTAAGTCTGGGATAGTGACACATTGTGGTAAATACATAGCACACAATTTCTCTTTTTAATCTCATTCACATAGTCACCCAACCATCAGCACCATAGGCTGACCTGCCTGGACCCCAGCACTCTGGCTCCCCTCGAGGCTGCCTACATTTATAGCCTTTCTGTCATTTTGACAAAGTACCTATCAGAAGCAACTTAAGGAAGGTTTAATTTGACTCAGGGTTTCAGCTCATCATGGTGTGGTGAGCACAGTGCAGGGTGTGGCAACAGCAGAGGCAGCTGTTGACATCGTGATTTCCACACCCAGAAAGCTTGATTTCTGTACCCACCAGCTCTCCGCAATTCTTTTTTTTTTTTTTTTTTGGTTTTTCAAGACAGGGTTTCTCTGTGTAGCTTTGGAGCCTGTCCTGGAACTCACTCTGTAGCCTAGGCTGGCCCAGGCTGGCCTCAAACTCACAGAGATCCACCTGCTTCTGCCTCCCAAGCGCTGGGATTAAAGGCGTGCACCACCACCGCCCGGCATGAAATTCTTTTCTT
Organism: Peromyscus attwateri; assembly: GCA_902168425.1. Taxonomy (NCBI): domain Eukaryota; kingdom Metazoa; phylum Chordata; class Mammalia; order Rodentia; family Cricetidae; genus Peromyscus; species Peromyscus attwateri. The sequence goes on along the minus strand of CABHPP010122269.1, from coordinate 24,908 downwards.
TTTTCTTTCTTTTTTTCTTTCTTTTTTAGATAATTTATTTCATGTGCATTGGTGGGAATGTGTCAGATCCCCTGGAACTGGAGTTATAGACAGTTGTGAGCTGCCATGTGGGTGCTGGAAATTGAACCCGGGTCGTCTGGAAGAGCAGCCAGTACTTTTTTTTTGTGTGTGTGGGGTTTCAAGACAGGGTTTCTCTGTGTAGCTTTGTGCCTTTCCTGGAACTCACGCTGTATCCCAGGCTGGCCCAGGCTGGCCTCAAACTCACAGAGATCCGCCTGCCTCTGCCTCCCGCATGCTGGGATTAAAGGCGTGCCCCACCACCGCCCAGCCGAGCAGCCAGTACTTTTTAACTGTGGAACCATCTCTCCAGGCCCACATCTCCACAATTCTGTAGCTAACCAGGACAGTACCACCAGCTGGGCACCAAGTATTCAGACACATGAGCCTGGGGAGATAATTCAGGCCCAAAGGAGTCCAGGGGAGAACCAGGAAAAATGGTAGTGGGGGTGTTTCTGGCCCTCTGGAGGAGATCTGGTAAGGGAGGTGCCAAGAAGTCACCGTATGGTGATGCCCTGAGAGATTCTAGGCAATGCCAGCCACTGTGATTTCTCACCAAATTCTTGACTTCCTCTCTTCTACCCACAGATAGAAGATCCTCCATCCTGCCCATGATATGTCCATATCTAAGCTTTGCCTCAGGCTCTGTTTTCAGGAACCTGGGCTAAGACAATGACTAAGTCAGGCTGATCACTAGATAATTAACTCATTAGATAATTAATTCATATCTCTCCATGTTAGCAGATGAAAACAGAAAAGCATACATGACTTTTCCGCAACGCAGAAGCAGCTTTAGGAAGGCTCTGCATAATAACCAGGGAAATTCGGGCGGTGGTGGAGCACACCTTTAGTCCCAGGGCTCGGGAGGGAGCCAGAGGCAGGAGGATCTCTGAGAGTTTGAGGCCAGCCTGGTCTACAAAGTGAGTTCCAGGACAGCCAGAGCTGTTACACAAAGAAACCCTATCTTGAAAAACCTAAATAAATAATAAATAAATAACCAACCAACCAGGGCAGGGAGTAGGGGTGGGGGCATTTCAGATCAACCACAAAAGGACACACTTGAAATAATCAGGACCATTTGATGAGGGGAGTTTATCTGGCCAGGGCAGCTGTGCACTGGACTCTGGGCTTTGGTCAGGAAATGCGTGTGTTTTTGAGAGAATTACCTGGAGCATGAGAGACAGCAATGGGGTGATGTCTGGGCTTTGCTTTAAAATAATTAATAGGGGCTGGAGAGATGGCTCAGTGGTTAAGAGCATTGACTGTTCTTCCAGAGGACCCAGGTTCAATTCCTAGCACCCACATGGCAGGAATTATTGACACCTGTCTATAACTCTAGTTCCAGGGCTTCTGACACCCTCACACAGACATACACACAGGCAAAACACCAATGCACATAAAATAAAAATGAATTAAAAAAATAATGAATAGGTTGGGTGCAGCGGCTCACACCTCTAATCTCAGGGCTTGAGGGGCTGAGGCCAGTTTGGTCTAGATAGTGTGTGTATGTTCCAGGCCAGCCGAGACTACACAGTGAGATCTTGTCTCAAAAAAACTCACAACAAACACATAAATAGTGATGGTGAGGTTGACAAACAACAAGTGTGGCAAAACTTCAGTTGTTAAATCCGGCTGGTGCCTCTGTGGATGCTCTTTGTACCAAGTTTTCTGCTTCCGAGGCCCACGGATATTTTTTGTGATGAAAATAAAACCACGGAGACAGCATTTTACTCCTATGGCAAAAGTTATCAATGACACCAAGTGTGAGTGAGCAGGAGGGGTGGAAACCCATGAGCCAGGTGTGTGGAACATGGTTTCCTTTGAGTCCTTGGTGGGGTAGGGGTGGGGGTGAGGTGGAGTAGGAGGGGGTGAGGGTGAGGGTGGGGGTGGGGTAGGAGGGGTGAGGGTCAACTCCCAGGCTGGCCTCTTCAGATGCTTGGTGGGGGATTTCATTGATGCCCAGCCAGTGGCTTTGCCCTGGGAGGGGTTGGCAAGGGAGACTGGCCCCTGTTCTTTTCCGGGATGTGGTGGTGTCTGCCATGGACAGTCCCGTCTGACCTGCTGACCCCTGAGGCTGGGGCCAGGGCTTAGCTGGGCGCATTCCTGCTGCCCCGCCACAATGCTGCTCGCCCTGTGCTCGCTTTGTGCAGGAGCCCTGGCCCCTGGGGTGGAAAATCGAGCGAGGCTTTCTGACTGCACAGCAGACTGTGCTGGCGTCGCGGGAATCCTCAGGATCAAGCAGATGTCAGCTCTGCCAGGGTGGGGCGGCTGAGCCGTGTGCAGTGGAGCAGGAATGCTGAGGCTGGGCGGAAAGCTGCTGTCCCAACCAGACGGGGAGGACACGGAAGCAAGTCTGTGGGGCCTTCCTGCCTGGCTGCTGTGCTTAGACACTGGTGAAGAGGGTCTCCGAGGTGGAGGCTTACACGCCACCAAGGACCCTCTTTCTTACACATATGTATTTACCTCCAGCTCCATCCTACTAACTCATTCCATAGACACACAATCACACACATCATACACATGTATCAGGTGCATGTATTGCACACATATCACTCAGATCACATACCCCACATCACAGACACACAATCATACACCTTTCCCACACTCACCACACACGGCACATAGTACAAATAGCTCTCCAAAACACACTCCACTGGGGTTCTTTCCTAACATCTCCCACCTCTGTCCCCTGTCCCTGTCCCCTGTCAGACCCTTTTCTCGGCCCCAGGAGAATGGTGCATTGTCTTTCTTTGATTTTGAGAAATGATTTTTTTGTTTGTTTGTTTTTTGTTTTTTTGTTTTCAACCTGCAAGCGAGACATCATCTGTTAACTGGACATGCTGGGCTGTCTACTTCCCAAGCTCTAGTCAAGAGAGGTGGAGACCGCTGGCCAGGGCCAGCGAGTTTGTGTTCCTACCACCCCAGTTTCACTTAATAATGTCCCACAGCACAAGTGCAATGTTGGCGACTCAGGGTAGCCGAAGAGAAGCTGAGAGATGCCGCTTTTGAGTGAAAATATAGAGATGGCCAAGATCTGCGACAAGACCAGCCCTGTTTGTGAAACTGTGGGGGAGGGGTGGGGAATTCATGCTGTTGCCCCTCAGAGGGGCAACATGTCCAGCCACACATAGGTTGCTCACTCTGTGAACACTTCACCCTTCACAGGACGAAACTAGTTTCAGCGTAATCAAGTGATAACTGCAAATGGCGGTAATTTTTCTTGTTTTTCTTTAAAGCAATTAGCAATTAGGGAGAAGAGAACATTTCTATTTAGTGACATATTTCAGGCATAGGCTGACGTTTGCACTTGAACACGATCCCTGGTTTGGGCTCAGTTTCCCAATTTTAAACATTAAATCTGCAATAATGCGCAAGTGGTCCCATGGGCCACAGAATCAGTGCTGATCTAACGGCTCCCCCGACCCCGGTGAAGTTTATACATGCAAATGAGATCATTTGAAATCTGCTGATGCATGCAAACTCCTGGAGTCACAGGGATTCTTCTGTGCCCTCATGAGGAGTTCTGGACCTTCAGATCCATCTCAAGAAAGCCTTGTAGCCATTACCCATGCGGTTGGGATGGCGAGCGCTCTACAGAGCAAGCCTGCAGGGCTGTGTGACAAGGTCATCAGGGATGCTCTGTTCTTCCCGTGGGCAGGAGGTAGGTTCCATGACCTTAGATGCACCTTGGAGAGTATCTCCAAGCCATGGGATGAGTGTTCTTTCCAACCTCACTGACGTCTAAGGGATGACAACATGAATTCCTTGCTCCTTCCTTACGGTTTTACATCAGAGCCAGGACAGTTAGAGCTACACAGAGAAACCCTGCCTTGAAACAACCCTCCCTCCAAACAAGGACTTATTTTATTTATGTGTACAAATGTGTCTCTGTGAGTGAGTGCCATGTGTGAGAGTGTTCATGGAGGTCAGAGGGCGGCACTGGATCCCCTGGAGCTGGAGTTACAGGTGATCGAGCTGACCAATATGTGTGTTGGGAACCGAACTCAGGTCCTCTGGAAGAGCAGTAAGTGCTCTCACCCTCTGACCCTCTCCAGCACTGCTCCCCTCTTTTTTTTTTTTTTTTTGAGACAGAGTCTCACTATGTAGCCATGGCTAGAACTTGCTAGGTAGACCAGGCTGACCTCGAACTCACAGAGATCTTGCCTGCCTCTGTACTCCTGAAGTACTGGGATTAAAGGTCCTAGATCAGAACTTTTCAGACAGAAACATGCCTGGCCAGACACTGAATGGACAATGAGAATCTTGTGATTCGTGGCTCCTGTGGCCCCTAATGTTTCTCCAGAGAGCAAATGTTTAGTTTTTGTAGTGCGAATAGTTCAGTATTCACAGCAGCTTTACAGCTGTAATAGTCACAGCAACATTGCCTCAGAGAGCATGTCTCACCTGGAAGGTCAGGACTGTCGCATGCAGGAGCAGATCCTTCAAAGAGCTAAATGGCCGGGCGTTGGTGGCGCACGCCTTTAATCCCAGCACTCGGGAGGCAGAGGCAGGCGCATCTCTAGTTTGAGTCCAGTCTAGCTATGTAGTGACTGTCTGTTTGAAGAAAGGCCAGTGAGACTTTGCCTGAAAAGTGTATATATATTTTTATTTTTTAAATTTAACTTTATTTTATATGCATTGGTGTTTTTTTCCATGGGTGTCGGGTCCCCCGGAACTGGAGTTACAGACAGTTGTGAGCTGCCATGTGGGTGCTGGGAATTAAATCGGGGTCCTCTGGAAGAGCAGTCAGTGCTCTTAACTGCTGAGCCATCTCTCCAGCCCCCAAAAGTGTTTATTCTCTAGATAAGACTCAAGTAGTGTCAGTCAAGGACTGACTGAAGACACTTTCCATGCAGCTGACCCTGGGCAGGGGCCCAGCTTTGGCTGTTGGAGTGGCCATGGAGCCTGAAGGTGAAAGCGGAGTCCCTTAATAACTAAGATGCAAGATGAGTGAGGTCATAGATGTGAGGGAGAAGAGCGGGTCTCCACCGTTATCCCTGGGCTTTCTGTAAGCCAGTTCCTCTGCTGGTGAAGAGGGCTGGAAGCTACCCTGGGTGATGCTCATCTCATGGACCTCCTTACCAGTGGCAAGCACAACAATGGCCATCCACGTTGTAGGCCTTAGAACCTGGAACTCGTAAATTTTCAGGACAAAGGGGAAGTAAAAGCTGTGAACCCTGTCCCCAGGGTAGAAGAAGGGCATGTTCTGGGGGAATCCCAGCTACTTCTTCTCCTTTTTTCAACATTCTTTGACAGTTTCATACACAAGGAGAAGCATCTTGCTCATATCCACCCCAAATCTACTCTTCCACTTCCCCTGGGTCCCCAGTGCTTTCCCTTGTCACCTTCTTGTCCTCTCTTGCGTTTTTTGCCTGCATACTCATGGGTGTGGAAACATAGTTACATCCAAACATAGTTACATCCCCAAAGATAAATGACTCCCCTCCCCCCGGCTGCCACCAACTGCCTAGAGCCCTTCCCTATCCATGGTGAAATGTTGACTGTCTTGATCTTATTCTGATAGCTGCCCCGGGTTCATGGGAGCAGCGACCATGTCACATCCAGAGGATAGTATCCCACAGCGCTCCTCACCACCTTCTAGCTCTTATCTCAGCAGAAAGGGTAGTAGAAGGTGGAGGCAGAGCCCGGAGCTGGAAGAAGCTAGAAAAGCAGGAAACTGATTCCCTCCAGAGCCCCAAGGGCCCCACCCAGCAAACGCCTTTCCTTTAGCTCCAAGAGATACATTGTAGAGTTCCGGCCTCCAGAGCTTCAGGACAACACATCTGTGTTGTATAAACCACCCAGACATGAGTATCCTGTGGCTGCTTTCTGTTCCAGCAGCCACAGGATACTCATGCAGCAAGCTGAGCTGAGTGAAATGGTGGGATCTTCAAGTCTCTCTCTCTAGAACTTCACTATTCAGCCTGTACTCAGGCCCAGCCACGCTGAAGTCACCCCCTGTGGTGAGGACAGTGCCTCTCACAGTCCACCGAGCCCACTGAACCCTTAGCATGTAGGAATTCATAATCTCTCTAGGAGCAGGACTGTGAGGGGTATAAGAGCTTGCTTTGTCCTCCATGGCACTGGGCTGTGACCCACAAGAGGAGGTCTCAGGCTGGTACCTTGGCATTATTCCGGCCTGTTGTCCCAGCTTGGTCTTCATCCACATGCAGGATCTGTTGAGGGGACAAAGCAGAATATTGTTCTCTATGTTCAGTGGTGTGGGTGGGGATTGAAAATTCCCAGCCCTTTTGTCTTCATCCAACATTTTTTTTTTCTTCAAGCCAGGGTTTCTCTGTGTAGCCCTGGCTGTCCTGGAACAGGCTCCGTAGACCAGGCTGGCCTGGAACTCAGAGATCTGCCTACCTCCGCCTTAAAGGCTTGTGCCACCACATCCAGCCCTTAACGCAGTATTTAAAGAAGTCAAAATGACTTTTAAAAAAAAAATCTGTGATAAAAAGTATGAAACTTTACTTTTTATTTTTTTGTAATACTGGTGACGTCATTCATGCTAGGTAGGTACTTTACTACTACAGTATCCCACAAGCCCTTATCTATCTGTCTATCTATTAATTTATTATTTAGAGACAAGGCCATCATGTAGCTCACGCTCGCCTTGAACTTGCTATGAGGTCAAGAATGACCTCGAACACCCAACCTTTCTGCCTCTGCCTCCTAAGTGCTAGGATTATAGGCGTGTGCCACTGCACCTGGCTTATGTGGTGTTAGGGGTCAAACCGAGGGCTTTGTGCAGGATAGGCAAGCACTCTACCAACTGAACTCCATCCCCAGGCCCTCCTTTCTTTTCTTTTGAGGCAGTTCACAAAGCTGCTCAGTGTGACCTTGAATTCACTCTAGCCAAGGTAGGCCTTGAACTTGAGATCCTCCTGACTCAGCTCCTGGAGCAGCTACCAGGCCCTAAAGGCTAGACTTGATTTTTTTTTTTGGCTTGGTTTAAAAAACTATTATTATCTTCAAGTGTGTATGTACGTATGTGTGCACATGTATGTGTGTGTGCATATGTGTGGCCACCTTACGTAGAAGTTGTGAAATCTATTTTCTCTTTCTAGCCTATGTAGATTGGATTGTCAGGCTGATGTTGCAAGCTCCTTTACCTGCTCACTCATTCTACTGGACCCCAAATGCCTGACTGTAAATGAACACTACTGTCTTTCTTTTCTCAAGCTCCAGGGCGGCTCCTCATAGTCCTAATCATGGACCTGGTTTGACTGAAGCTCTTCATGGAGGACATAGCCAGTACTCTTCCATTCGGTTAACCCCTCTCAACTTATCAACTCAGGTCCTCAACATAGTAAGGCTACTTACTCCTAACCACTGCCCAGATGTTGACCCCAGTTCAATACGCCGCCTGAGCCCTCTGCACTGGGTACCCTTCCCTTCATCCAAGGGGAGTGATGTGCTCATGCAGTTCAGCCCTTCTAAGTTCCACTTTCTTGGTTTGAAAAGTGGAGTGATGTAGGAGACATGGAGGTCCTTGTGATCACAGATAAGCCCTAAGGGAACCTGGAGTGTTAGTACACAGGGTTGTTCCTTCAGGGGAGGGGATGTGATACCCGTTATCCTCCCAGAAGGCTGGGATCAGATGTGCATTCTAGCCTGGTGATCTTGCGCTATCTGTGTAGCCAGAGACCACACTGGATCCTCCCTTATGGTAAGCTTGCTTTTCTCAGTCATCTATAGAACCTAGCATCTTCCATCAAAAATAGTTCTATAGATTGAGAAAAACTCTACAAACTTAACAAAGAATTTCGATGCAGTCACGTCTGATCTTTATTTAGCTTGTTTTGTTCCTCAAAGAGATTTATGTGTGCCTTATTTGTACACATGGGATTGAATTCATTATCACCAGAAAAGTTTTCATCAAACTGTGCTGTGCTTAAATACGCCTAAAATAAACCACTCTGGGTCGGACGCCTGAAGTTTGCACTAACATCAGCTACTTAGTAATGTTGAACTGAACTGCTTTCTTTCCTTCCCAAGGATCATGACTCTGCTGGCCATGGTGGTCAAAGTGACCCCCACAGGGTACTACTGGGACCCGCCTCCTAGTGTGGCCTGAAGAACTACTAAGTTGTGGGCAACAAGTATTGTGGAGGGTGGGGGGCAGACTGGGAGGTTCCCATCGCTTCCTGCAGCAGGTATCACGTGCATCTTAATTGGTACTTGTTGCTGGGACTCCAGGAAATCACTCCTCTGGGATCACAAGCCTTCAGGGCAAAGGTGGTTCTCTGCCTCTGTTCTAGGACCTTTTGTCACTCACCAGCTCTGAACACACACCTGGAGTTCAGAGATGTCTTACACCTGGTGACACCTGAATGAGGGTCCCAGGCTGAGGAGCAGAATCCTTTCCAGCCTTGCCCATAAAATCCCTGGAAGACCTGTAAGTGATTTGCATAAGCCCTGGACCGGGCAGAAGCAGCTGGTTTAATACCCATGGTGAAATGATGTTGGGGAGACTTGAGGCTTTGTTGAGGATGGTGACCACAGGGTGGGCTGCACAGAGGAAAGCTCAGAATCATACCCAGGCAGGCTGTTGGAAGCATACAGACACCCTTGGAAGAGCCAGAACTGGAACAGGGTTTGGCCAGTTTCTTCATTGTTTCCTGTCTTCCTTAAAATTTTTGTGAGCTGTGTAATTTTTGCTACAAGTAAGAAAAAGGCTTTGAACAACATGCTTTCACTGGAGGCTGAGAGATCTAGGGGAAGGCTTGCTGAGCTCTGTGCCTCAGTTTCCCCATGTGTGAAACTGGGTTCTGAATTCTTCCTCCAAGAGAGACCAGGAGGATCCCTTAGGACAATGGTACTGTCCCAGGCCTGGAGGATCAGACTCTCCTCAGACCTCCTTGGGGGACATCTAGACTGAGAGCTGGTCCCTGCTGCTCAGTGTGTGAGGCTGTGGCTGTGGCGGGTGAGCATCCCAGCTGCTGACGATGCAGCCTCCCTTCTGAGCTGAGCATAGGCATTTTGGGAAATCCCTTAATACCTCTATTCTGTGCAGGCGTATATAGGGAGGGCCAGAACACTAGCTCTCCACTGCACTGCCCAGAGGCCCCTGCCTGACTCACTGCCAGCCTTCGGTCCCTGCGTCGCCAAGAAGAACATGGACGTCACCATCCAGCACCCTTGGTTCAAGCGCGCCCTGGGGCCCTTCTACCCCAGCCGACTCTTCGATCAGTTTTTCGGCGAGGGCCTTTTTGAATATGACCTGCTGCCCTTCCTGTCTTCTACCATCAGTCCCTACTACCGCCAGTCCCTCTTCCGCACGGTGCTGGACTCTGGAATCTCCGAGGTAAGATGCAGCCGCGCTGACTCCTTGCTGGTCAGAGGGGTCTCGGCCTTGTCTGGAGGACAGCTAGGGATCTACTGCTGCCCTGTGCTCTCCTCTAGCAACGTCCCTGACTCTCCCAGCCTCATACCCTGCAGAGGCTGGGTGGGAGCTCACACGCTTAGCTGCCCAAAACTCCCACATCACTGGGAAAGGGGTCGGAGGAGGAGACCTCCCGAGCCCGACCGCTGTCTTTTCCTCCCATCAGCTCATGACCCATATGTGGTTTGTAATGCACCAACCACATGCTGGAAACCCCAAGAACAACCCCATCAAGGCAAGTTCCATGGCAGAGGCAAGCGTCCTGGGCTGGCCGCTTGCTGTACTTTCTCTTTTTGGTGTGGGGGTGGGATGTACTGCCATGAACCACAGAAAGGAGGGGCTTCCTGACAGCAGGGCAGGAGCCTTCTGTAGCCGGCAAAGCTGCAAACGGGGCTCCCTTCTAGCTTCCCTGATGGCCAAAGAAAGGCCAAAAGGCTTTATCCCTCCCTACCCAAGTGATCCACAGTGCTGGGAGAGTTAAGCCTCCCTTTGCTTTAAAAGAAGGCTCCCAGAGCAGATCCAGCCACAGCTCTAGGAAGCAAATTGCCCAAATCAGGCTCTAGTCAGGGTAGAGGGAAGAGAGTGCAAAAGGCTTGTTCTGTCAGACAGTGGTGCTGTGAAGTTGTTGGTAGCATCGGATTGACAGGCGAGGTAGGCTCCTGGGACTGTGGATATATCAAGGACTTTAGTCCTACCAGCTAGCCAGTTCCCATCTAGCCAAACCCACCAGTCCATGATCAACCATAACCAGTCACCTACTTAACAACTTAATCAATCAGCTACTTCACATGTTAAGTCCCACCCCACCTCATTACCAGCTTAACTTAATCAACAAGCTACTTAACATGCTAAGACCCACCCAACTCATAACTAGCCACTAGGCCATAACCAAACAACTGGTCAACCTTTTAACTAGCCATTTGATGATGATCAGCCAGCCAGCTAACTCATAACCAGTAACTTGGACTCTAATCAGCCAAGCCACTCATTTACCCCCCAACCATCCTACTATAACTAGTTCTCCAACCTATAACCAATTAGCCAGCCACCCTGTAATCAGTTGGCTGACCCAGCATTGCCCAATCTTTGGGTCTGCAGTCAGGGGTGATCCTGCCCATAGGGCTAGGTGAACAGACCCAGCTCCAGGCTTCCTTGGCCTGTGGAGGTAGAGGTGTGACAAGATTGACTGTCAGTTCTGATGGCTGGGCACTTCCCTGCCTGGTTTCATCCACCCAACAGAGATCACACAGCTGTTTGTCCGTCCTTTGTCCCTGGAGCTGGTGGCCCTTTGGGGAGCTCCACACATGGGTTTGGGTTTCAGGTCCGATCTGACCGGGATAAGTTTGTCATCTTCTTGGACGTGAAGCACTTCTCTCCTGAGGACCTCACTGTGAAGGTACTGGAGGACTTCGTGGAGATCCATGGCAAACACAATGAGAGGCAGGTGAGTTTGGGTGGTATCCCTGTGTATATGGGTCCTGTACCCCCAGGGAGACCATGGGAGGCTGCACTGACTCAGCCACTCCTGCTGGGAGGGGCCACATCTTCCTGTGCTAGGCTAACCGACCCCTTCCAGGATCATGGAGGTCACTGTCCTCAACCCTGGCAGGGCCAGGCAGCGTGAGTGGGGCTCAGGGACGCAGGATGAGGACCCTTGTACTGGGCACAACTCCAGCTGTCCCCCTGGATCTTCTGGTTGACAGGGGATTAGAAAGGACCTCGGGAAAGGAGAGCGCTGAAGGCGGCCCCCTCTGAACCATACTACACATGCAACCTGACTAGGGAAAGAGAATCCCAAGGACAGAAGAACTGGCATTTATACGCACCAAAAGTTGCCCAGCCCCTGTGGTATCTTAGTTAGTGAGTGACAGTCCTGAGGCTTAAGGGGGTCCCTTGCCAGGCGGGGAAAGCTTCTTTCCCAGGAGTCACCCACCCCGACCCATGGTTCCTGATCATGTGGAGATCCCTCAGGTCTTTGGATTGAGGGAGCCCCAGGCACTGGACCTGGCTGGAAGTAGTGCCTCCTGACAGAGCTGGGCTTATGCAGGAAGCTCAATGAGGTTGGCTAGGTGTGTCACGCCCACGTGGGCCAGATGGCAGAGAGGGCTAGAAGAAAGGTTCTCGGCCCCGATCTTAGTTTCTCTTGGGTGGGCTTTTCTGTCAACATTAGAAGGGGGGTGGGAGTGAACCAAGCTCCGTATGCACTGAAGCCAGGACAAGGCTTCCCCGATCCTCGGCCAGGCTTCAGAGGGCTCCTTCTACCTCTTGGCCTTTGCCCCTAAAGATGGAGGAAATTGGGCCCAGGGAGCTGAGTCTGGAGGCCTAGAATTCTGGAGGAAGTGGGTTTTCTGCCTGTCTGAAGCTTTCTGTTGGGTGGGATTGCTGATGCCCCTGGTCTTGGGCAGTCCCCCGTGGGTCCAAGGGGAGGGGAAGCTGGGAAGAGTACAGAACCAAGGACAGTATAGTTCACTGGAGTTAGGACAGAATCTGCGACAGCCAGTTCCACAGCACAGGCCCTGAGCAGGTCCACTCTCTGTGCTCGGCCTTTGCCAGAGGTCCCCTGGAGGCTTGCTATGATTCCAGGATTTAAGGCGTCTGGTTGCGGCTCTGTAAATCTCATGGTGAAGTGGCTAGGCACTGGCGGTCTGGTCCTAAAGCCCAGCCCCGTGAGACCATCTGGACCCTGGCCACCTTGTGTGGTCTGAGAGGTTCCTTTTCCAGTGTGGGATGGTGACTATTGCTGGCCCGTCACCCCTGACCATGCCCCTCCCTGGCGGTCCCCAGGATGACCACGGCTACATCTCCCGTGAGTTCCACCGTCGCTACCGTCTGCCTTCCAATGTGGACCAGTCCGCCCTCTCCTGCTCCCTGTCTGCGGATGGCATGCTGACCTTCTCTGGCCCCAAGGTCCAGTCCGGCTTGGATGCTGGTCACAGTGAGAGGGCCATTCCTGTGTCACGGGAGGAGAAGCCCAGCTCGGCCCCCTCGTCCTAAGCAGGCCTTGCCTTGGTTGTCCCCTGAGGCCCCTGACCCAGGGGCCACAGCAGAGTCTGCCTTCCCACCTTCCTTTCTTTCTCTTTGTTCCCTTTCCATTTTCTCAGAGGGTTGAGGGTTTGAGAGAGTGGCTTAGAGAGCTTGGGGTCTTGGCCTGAGGTGCTGCGGGTTCAGGGTGACCCAGGCTCAACACCAGCCGGTTGGAGGGAATGATGGCATTGAACTCTTGAGATATGACCTGTCCTCCTGGAATGTGGCATCTGAGCTCTGCTCCAAAGGCAGAGTGGGTGGTGGCTAACCAACTCTGAGAGCCCTCTGCCGAGCCCCTGGATGGCAGCCTCCCTTCTTGCCCGTACTTACTGCAGGCTCATGTGCTGGGCTCCGACAGCCGACTTCTCTCAACCCCTCTTCCTGAGACTTTCTCTATGTAGTATTGCTCTTGGGGACCCTGGTCACCCATGAGAATGGAGCCCCTGGCAGACAATAAAGAGCAGGTGACAGAAGCAACTTGCAGTCTGGTGTCGTGCTGTCCCCTGTTGGGGTGGGTGGGGGGCACCCGGGAGGGTGTAATAGGCATCTCCTGCCTGCCCCGAGAGGGTTTCCAGCATTCTATCCTGTCTCTTAAGTCCACGGTCCCCTCTGCAGCCAGCTCTGCAGTACTGTGTCCTAACCCATGCTGGAGGTGTCAGGTGCCCTCTCCCCTTCCCTCGCCAGAGCAGACATAGGACCTTGAAGTTCATGTCTACCCAGAGTGGCCTGTTGCTCCCTGTTCCGATCCCAGTGGTGGGGAGACCTTGTCTGAAGGATCACAGCCTTCCACTAGGGATGAGGCAGCGGGCAGCAGGTTCTTAGGAGTGGTACTATGGTTACACAGGCCTGGCCAGTGCAGCCACACCCTGCAGATGGCCCAGTACTCAGGAGATACAACACGCACATTGCCCATCACATGCATGACACACACCACAGAGGATACCGCACATCATGCCCATGTACGCATATACACATGCCACTCATCCCAAACATACAACATACCACGTACACCATGCAGCACACATGCAGTGTTCTCATGGTACCTATCACACATACAGAACCCACCCAACACAGCACGTACTCCACACACTGCACACTGTACACACATGCCCCACAGCACACGTCACTCTCCCCACAGCACAGATCACTTCCACCACGTTGAACTGGTACACAATGGCTTTCTCCTGGGAAAGACCTCAGCCATGCCCACTCCATACCTTATCACAGGATACCCACAGGCTGTTCCACCATTTAGTCCACTTGTATAAAGCTGGAGAGTCCCCTGTGGCAGAAATGACTCTCCCAATTTGGGGTTGGTACTGGGAAGTCCTACCCTGAGACCCTCAATCCTCAGCCAGCCTTCAGCTGGACTACCTGGGGCATCCCTTAAGGTCATGAGGGTGGAGTCTTGCATGGTAGGGCTGCAGGCAGGGGGCTGAGCTGTCCTTGGATGTCCAAGGCCTTACATCCCTCATAGTGGTTGTTTGGTTGTGTGGGCTGTATTGTGACCATCCAAGATGACCTGGTCCCTTAGAATGGAGATGGCTTTGGGCACAGGATCTTTATGGAGGTGATTAGGGTGAAATGAGGTCCCCAGGGTGGCCCTGACCCAACCTGATTGTGTCATTGCAAGAAGAGGAGCACAGGACTTCCCTCCCTCCTTCTCTCCATCCCTCCATCTCTCCCTCCCTCCCTCCCTCCCTCCCTCCATCCATCCCTCCCTTCCTCCCTCCCTCCATTCCTTCCCCATGCCACTTGCTCACTCTCTGCACCCATGCCTCTTAATCTTGGGGGCCTTAACGGCTGTAGTTGGGGCTGCTTTCCCCCTCTGAAATGCTCTGGGATATTGGGGTGGGGGATCCCCAAGAAACTACCCTTTTTTTTTATTTGGTTTTGTGAGACAGGGTTTCTCTGTGTAGCTTTGCACCTTTCCTGGAACTCACTCTGTAGCCCAGGCTGGCCTCGAACTCACAGAGATCCACCTGCCTCTGCCTTCCGCGTGCTGGGATTAAAGGCATGCACCACCACGGCCCGGTGAAGCTCCCCTTCTTAGAATAGGAGAAACCAGTCCTGGGGTCTGGTTGCCCACTCCTTCTGGGGCTGCCTGTATCCTATGTCGTCTCACCTACTCTCCCTGCCCAGGATTCCAGGTGACTTCATGTCACCATAGCTACTATGGGACCAAGGTCACAAGAGACCCTGCAGGCACAGAGCAGATGGTCATCCTAAGTATCTCTGGGGATCAGCACTGCCATCCTTGTCCAGGAGGAACTCAGATTTAGCCAGGGACACAGTGAGGCCCGAAGGGAGCAACAGCAAGGCCTGGAAGTCTCTAGAACCCACCTGGGCTCATTTCACAGACCCTATGTGCTTGGGAGTTGTGGCAGGTGACCCTGACCTCTTTGGAGTCATGACAAGGTCTTCTGGATGCTGTCCCAGCAGGAGGCTATGATGACCCAACTCTAACATATTGGGTACAGCTGGGTCCACAACTGCGCTAAGCCCTCTTGGAGTCTGATTAGCGGTCAGAGGATTCCTGGCCTTGGGGCTTCTGTCTTTGCTAGTCCCACAGGTTGTGGGAAGAACTCCTGAGCCATGAGGTTGCCCACTCTCCTCTCTTCTGCTCAACTCTCTTCCACTCATGTGGGACCAGTCCTGATCATATCATATGAATGCTTGCTCCCTTAGATACTGCCTAGGCTGCTGGGCACGCCCAACCCCCACCTCCGACTTGTCTTCCTCGGTGGTTTGTGTCTGTGCTCTGTCTCTTGACCTGGCTTTCAGGGTTCCTGTGCCCTGACTGCACCTGATTTTCTGACTTGACTCCTTGGTTTCCAGAGTATGTTCAGGTCAGAATGGTTTCCCAGACAGGCTCAGGCAGTCAGAGCTTGCACTGTCCTCTCTGGGACCCATAGAAGGCTGAGTTAGCCAATGCCTCCCAGACAGAACCTCAGAACCGCCCACAGCACTTTTAAAATACATTCCCAGCCTGCCCTTACCCTCCTCATCAGAGTCTGGAGGGCAGAACCCAGGGGTTTGCCTGCTCTATAGTCCTTGCCCAAGGTCAGGCAAGCAGAGGAGATTCTGGAATACCAGTGGGGAATTCTCTAGTAGGGGAGCTTGAGAGAGAAATCTCCCTGGATGCCACCTTGCTGGTGGCACCTCTCTATAGCGACACCTGTTCCCCCTCCACTCAGACACCTGAATGTGGCTGTGGGGCTCCAGAGCGAGGACCATTTGTGAGCCTTTCCTGGGATTCCAGCTGCACCTCATGCAGCAGTTTCACCGTCATTGCTATGATCATCACCACTGACCCCACCCACTATCATCACCTCCATTATGACGTCACTACCATAATGACGTCAGTATCATCATCATCACCACTGTGACCATGTCCATTGTCATCATCATCACCACAATGATGTCATCACCACAATCACCACGGTCACCATCACCACAATGACAATGTCATCACAGTTATTATCACCATGATGATGATGTCACCATCATTATCCCTACCGCCTTACTGTCGTCATTATCACCACAATGATGACATAATCGCCATCACATCATCACCGTACTATCACCATCACCATAACTGAAAGAGTTAAATTCCTCACTTGGGTCTGGCCTGACACCCATGTTTGTTAAAGGATTAAATGAATCTCCCTAAGTAAAGCAGGAGATAAGACATTTGCCTTAGGGACTGTAGGACATGGAAATATAAAGCCTGTCACAGTGGGGTTATAACCTTAGCGACGGTAAAGCATGAGGAAGTAAAATCTGTCACACTGGTGATTAACTCTGGACACCAAATGCGTCCTCAGCTTAAGATTGTGCTGCCTGTTCTAATTGGCTGACCCTTAGTTAAACTCTTTTGTAAACGTGCAGTTCTGCTTTTGTGATTTTGGGGGACATTTTGTCTGTCCTGGTTGGTTGACCTGTGGTTGAACCCCATATCTCTGTATTCCTTATTTATTGTCTATGTATCTCAGTACTGAGGCTACTCTCTTCTCCTATTTCAGTGGGGAGTGGGTAGGCCTGGTGCTGTGACAAAGAATTTTCACTTTTACAACGCCACTGCCTCTAACAGATTCTTTGATCTAAAATGGGGGGAATAACAATAACCACTATCACCACCACCATCATCATCATCACCACCATACTGTTACCATGACAACATCATCAGTGATACTACCACCATCACTACCACTCTAATACCATCATCTTTGTCATTACCCCACCAAGGATTTATCATCATCACCACCATCATTATCATTGTCATCACCACCACGATGATGTTATCATCCCTGCTGTGACACTGTCATCACCTGTGAATGAAAAAAAAAGAAGTAAAAGGACATGACTACTCCTAAGGGGTTGAGGTTTTTACTATACATGTAAGGGAGAGCTCAGGCAGGGGCAGAGATATCTGGGGGAGTTTAAAGTGAACACGATGGGAAAACTGAACCAGGTCATGTGAGGAGATGGGGAAGGGGAGAGGGGAGAGCCAGGAGACCAGGAGACCAGGAGACCAAAAAAGAACCGGTAGCCAAAATGGCTGAGGGAAGGGCATTCCAGCCACTGGGTGGGAGAACCTAGCGTGGGGGTGAGGCATGCCAGCCAGGATGATTCTGTAACAAGCACTGGCCACGCTGAGACAGGCAGGTGGATAGTGTCCACTTTGATATATCAATAGGCACCTCAGTTAGCCATTTGTCCCAGGTTTGAGACTTCTCAACCTGATGAGATCATCGCCATCACCACTACCACCAAGGCTGTCACGACATCATCACCGCTAGCACCTCCACTTCCTAGCCCCCTTTCTGTTGTTTTAGTAAAACTCTCTGGCTAAAAGCAACTTAGGACGGGGAAGGGTTTACTTGGTTTACACTTCCAGGTCCATCATCATTGAGAGAAGTCCATTACTGAGAGAAGTCCATTACTGAGAGGAAGAAGTCTATCACTGAGAGAAGTCCATCACTGAGAGAAGTCCATCACTGAGAGAAGTCCATCACTGAGAGGAAGAAGTCTATCATTGAGAGAAGTCTATCATTGAGAGAAGTCCATCACTGAGAGAAGTCCATCATTGAGAGAAGTCCATCATTGAGAGAAGTCCATCACTGAGAGAAGTCCATCACTGAGAGAAGTCCATCACTGAGAGAAGTCCATCACTGAGAGAAGTCCATCACTGAGAGAAGTCCATCACTGAGAGAAGTCAGGGTAGGAACTCAAGCAGGAACATGAAGCAAAAATCATGGAGGATGTTGTTCGCTGACTTGCTTCAAGGCTCACACTTAACTAGCTTTCTTATACAGCCCAGGACCACCTACCCAGGGAATGATACCACCCACAGTGGGCTGGTCCCACCCCCTACTACATTAATTAACAGCTAAGACCATCTCCCACACACATATCCACAGGCCCATCTGATAAAGACATTATTACTCAAATGAGACTGTTCCTCCTATCCCTCACCCAGGTAATCCTAGGCTCTGCCAAGTTGATAAATAATGCTAACTAAGACAGTCGCCATGATGATGTCATTTTCACCACCATTATTAGCAGCAGCATGGTGGTGTCATCATAGTCCAGAATTACAGCAGTAGTGGGAAACTCCTTAACAGAGGACCTACTGTGTGCCCAGTAGGGTGCTGGTCACACTGGCAACTGGTAGTCTTCATGCAACCTACCTAGAAGCCTATGACATGGTCATATATATTAAGTGAGATAATCCTGGTTTAGAAATGGAGTCACTTGCCTTGTGTTGCCTGTTGGTTAAAATTGGAATGGGATCCACCTCTGACCTCAAATCCAGCACTCTGGATCCCCAGGTGGAAGATTATTACATTATTATTATTATTATTATTATTATTATTATTATTGTTTTTCGAGACAGAGTTTTTCTGTGTAGTTTTGATGCCTGTTCTGGATCTCATTCTGTAGACCAGGCTGGCTTCGAACTCATAGAGATCCACCTGGCTCTGCCTCCCAAGTGCTGGGATTAAAGGCATGCACCACCGCCCGGCTCCCAGGTGGAAGATTATTGGAGTGTCACAGGAAATCTGCAGGCTGGCGTCTGTGGGGAAGGATGGTAGATGCTGGTTTTGTTCTGTTCAGGCCTTGTTTTGTGCCTGTAGGCTGGTTTATCAGCCCCTCTGAAATACCAGCTTTCCATATTAGTTTCAACTGGCCTCATCCTCACAGATTTTTGTCTACTAATCACTGGTGTGTCACAGTCTTACCACCAGGTGGCAGCAGAGGCTTGCCTCAAAGTCAAGACCTTGGCCGGCACCGACTCAAGAACACCAGCCTTAAGGGTCACCTTCACTGATCCAGGCAACAAGGAGCAGCCTCAATAAACATCCGCAGGGTCTGGCTCTGGGGGGCCTCTGCCTGTGTGACAAGGAACTGTAGGAGATGGTCCTAGCCCCAGAAGTCTTGGCCATCAGGGAGCCTGAGCTAGAGACACACAAAGGCCCTGTTGGGGCCAGCTGTGTTTCCGAACAAAGAGCCTGTTGGAACAATCGTTCGAAGGAGAGGTCACAGAACACAGGCCAGCACTGTGCCGCTCTGCTGCGGCTCCTGCGCACAATGACGCGAGCTGTGAGCCGGCTGGGCCCCAGGGGTAACAGCTTCTCCCCGGGAAGCCTCTGGCAGAGACTGTCAGAACACTTCCTTCCGGCCACGGCTGCAGAGACCCGTGTGGGGGCTGGGACGCTGGGAGAGAAGGGGCCTAACTGTCGGGCTCAGAAGACACAGGTGTTGAGATCACACAGCCTGGCTCTGCTTGCGGTTGCCGGCAAGGACAATGGGCCCAGGGACCTATGCATCCATGTGGGACAGTCCCAGCTTAGAAGGAAAGGCACGAAGGGAGTGTTGTAGGCTAGGCTCAGGGTCTGCTCCAGGATAGCATCCTGTTCTGCAGGGTAGAACTCCCCACCCCTACCCCGTACCCCCACGCCCACCGCACCCCTGCATTCTCCACTTCAGGATGCTTGAGAGGGAGCCTCATTCAGGCTGGGGGCCCAGCAAGGTGTTGGCTCAACCCTAGGCTGTAGCTGTCAGGAGGTCCCTCAGCCTCTGTGCCTCCCCCCACCTCCTCAGTCCCCCCCCCCACATTCCTACCCCATCCACCCCCAACCCCCACCCAGTCAGGCTGCTGTTGTTAGTTGAGAGGCCAGGAGCCCCAAGGACGAGTGATTTCTTCCAAGATTCCTGGCTGAGGATTGAGTTTACAGGAGAGGCAGGCAGACCACAAACCCGTGTGTGCAGGCTGTTACCATTAGAATAGAACAGAAGGGAAAACACACGCAGGCACACGTAAGTCATGCTGCAAGCATGCATGAATACACAGGCAGGCACACAGGTGCACACACACACACACACACACACACACACACACACACACCCCACAGCCACACTTGGGCCTCTGTTATCTGCCTCATTGTGTTAGCTTCCTTCTGGGCCTGATTTGTACTTGAACTCGAAGCATACAATCACACGGATTTGATTTCCGTTTTTCTGCTGAGGAAAATACCTCTTGCTTATGTTCAAGGGCATCTGAAGGCCACTGGGGAGGAGGGGCTGTATGGAGTTGGGAAATGACTCCTTTATTCTGCACTTAGCTGTAAGCCCCA